>JAODXP020001337.1:10000-20000 GCA_027497455.2 Sardinella longiceps | reverse complement strand
GAGCACAAAAGCACAAAAGAATGTGGTGCTGCTGCTGAGCTTGTCCTGAACATCAAGATTATTGAAACAGTTCAGAGATTGTTGCATAATATTATTGAATAACAACATAAACTTCTGTAGAATTCTGTTAAGTTCTTCATTAGTAAGTTGTAATAATATTGTGATAAGAATTTGACAATTTGATGCTGAGCAACACCCATTGTCTGGACCATAAATTGATCATTTGGCAGGTTTGAACAGGAGGAAGAATAGGTTTCAAATATGAACATGACCTAGGATTAAAAACTCCACTGAGACATCATGCTGAGAGGAACTTGGGGAATTCCTGATCAACGCTGATCAGTCTGAGTCTGCCCTTATACAATACTTTGGACCCTTCTTAATGAGAGGCCTGTCCGATTTTGCCTTCATACTTTGTATCCTTCTTTAAAGGAAAATACCGGAGTAAGTTTAAGCATAGCCCTGCTGCACAAGCCTTCTAACAGCAATATATTTGGCATTAAATGAAAGAATTTCGAAGAGTACAGACCTAAGGCAAATGCGAAACACTTTACATTGAGTCAATGTGACCTCAGATCTTACTTTCGGTTTCCAACAGTCAGGTCCCATTGAGTGCCTGTTCACTTCTGCATTCGCGTTTGGTCTGTGCTGTACCAAATTATTTTGTTCCACTCGCTAACTAGCACATTTAGCAAGTTCTGTCAACAGGGCTATGCTTGAATTCACTCTGGTATTTTCCTTTAAGGATCCTTTTTTATGACAGGGGCCAGTTTGCCCTACTTTGGGTCCTATATGACATTGCACCTGTCTCTCATACTTTGGATCCTTCTTTATGTCTGCTAATCCATGATACCTTCCTACTGTATATTAACTGGCACAGGTCTTACAGTAGTATAACACCGTGCCATTTCTCCCCAGGGGCGTGTGCTAGCCAGTGAAAGCCTGCTTAGCACTGAAAGGTGACCGGCGTCCCGTTGACCAGGTCATTGATCAGAGTCCTGAGGCGAACAAGCAGGTGAACTACAGTACCTGCCCAGACAGACGGATTAAGGTCGTGACTCACGAGACCCCCTACTGAGGAGAGGTGAGCTGAATACTGCACACTACAGTACTCCTCAATGACTCATTAACCCTCAGACATTAGTCAGCACAGCAGCAATCTCATCTATAAGCCCTTTATGATCATGGGAACAAAGCCCCCTGGGAAATGGAGTTTGTATTCTTAGGAAGCTTTGAGACAAGAGGTACTTTCCACCAAACAGTGTCATCGGTATCGGTGAGACTGTGATCAGTATTTTAAAATACTGTATGTGAGAGAGAGAGAGAGACAGGAAGAAAGTGAGAGAGGGAATGTGTGTGTGTGTGTGTGTGTGTGTGTGTGTGTGTGTGTGTGTGTGTGTGTGTGTGTGTGTGTGTGTGTGTGTGTGTGTGAGTGTGTGCGTGTGTGAGTGTGTGTGTGCGTGTGTGTGTGTGTGTGTGTGTGAGAGAGAGAGAGAGAGAGAGAAAGAGAGACTGAAAGAGAGCAAGAAACAGTGTGTGTATGTGTGTGTTTGTGTGTGTGTGTATGTGTGTGTGAGATAGAGAGAGAGAGAGAGAGAGAGAGAGAGAGAGAGAGAGAGAGAGAGAGAGAGAGAGAGAGAGAGAGAAACTACTGTACATCTGTGAGTGTGTGTGTGTGTATGAGTGTTGCGTGCTGAGGGTGTTTGACAATGGCAATGATGTGTGTGTACACACAAAGCACCTGTAATCCCATTAGCGCTCACCTGTTCACTAGGTCAACACACACTCCGTAGTTCAGGCAGGGGGCACTGGCACACTCATCCATGTCCACCTCACAGTTAATGCCAGCAAAGCCCTCCACACACTCACAGGTGTAGTGGCCCACGTAGTCCAGACAGGTGGCGCCGTTCTGGCAGGGGCCTGTCTCACACTCATCAATCTCTATCTCACAGTTCACCCCTGTCAAATACATACACAATGATTTATGACACACACACACACACACACACACACACACACACACACACACACACACACACACACACACACACACACACAATGATTTTAAGTTCACATTCCTCCTCACTATTAAAGCAATAGTCTTATGCCTACCAACATAACTCAGCAACTAGTCAATGTACTTCTACAAGGTTGCTGAGTTATGTTGGTAGGCATAAGAACAAAACAATTTGGTCTTACACGGCCCAAAAAGCAGGCTGGCAGCCAACATTAACTGAAGAGGACAAGGAAAGTTTCTTTGAGTTTTGTTTCCCTTTTTCCCGTCAGTTAGTGTTAGCTGCCAGTCTGCATATAACTTGAGCAAGTTTCATTCTTATTCTTATTCCCACTGACTGCACTGGCAGCAAACTAAAACAACAGGGCCATATGGGTTGAGTGACTGCATGCTATCGCTATTTGGATAGCCTATGCATGAAACTACAGCTGGACATAAAACAGAACCATTACACAAATGTGTACACTCATGCGTAGGGATGGGTATTGATAAAATTTTACCAATATCAATGCCATTATCAATTCTGCCTATCAATCCAATTCTTTATCAATACTCTTATCGATTCCTGAATAGCCTAGGTCATGGCAAAAAAAGGCAGTCTTTATAGGCTTGAGAACAGCTACGTGTCTCTGTCTCCTCAATATGGTAGGTTATGTGAATCACTGGAGTTAATGTGATGGCTTGCTATGAAAGTTGCAGTTAGCACGTGGTGCTAATGCACCGCAACATGCGGGCAGAGAAACTAAAGAATTGATAAGAGAATTGATAACATTTGGAGACGTACAACATTGATGGAATTGATCATTTTGACCCGGTTCTGAATTGGAATTGGTTCTCGATACACTACCCTAATCATGCGTACATTAAATCTGGCACACCAAAACTCACACTTTCAACAGGTTTTAACCTGAATGAAGTCAATCTTACTGTCAGACTCAGTCAAGGAGGGCTAGAACATTTTTGACCATATATGGCTTACATATTAATTCAATCAAAACACAGAAACATTTGGATCCATTTTGGCTACTACCTGAGCAGAGACAGTGACGTTACATGGACTAATGATGAGTAAGTACTGTACAAATGAGCAACAAGCTGAGCAGTGAAGCTGAGCAGTGCTGGAATGAGGCCTTACCTTCATAGCCCAGTAGACACTCGCAGGTGTACTGATCCCTCCCGTTGATGCAGGTGCCGTTGTTGGTGCACGGCTTGGACGCACACTCGTTGATGTCGATCTCGCAGTTGGACCCCTGGAATCCTGGAACGCAGTAACACACGTACGTCCCTACTCCGTCTCTGCAGAGGGCGCCGTTTTTACACGGGTGAGACAGACACTCGTCCACATCCACCTCACAGTCTTCGCCCGTGAACCCCGGCACGCACTCACACTTGTAGCCATCAGGGGCCCATCTGCAGGTGGCGCCGTTGTGACACGGCTCGTCCAGGCAGCTTCGCACCTGCTCCTGACACTGGTCGCCACCCGAGCCACTCGGGCAGTGGCACTCATACCCGTTCGCCACGTCCACGCAGTACGACTTCACCCCCGAGCACGGATCGCTGGCGCACTCGTCCACGTTCACACTGCAGTCGGGGCCCTCGAATCCCTCCTCGCACCGACACTGGTATTCCGCAGTACCCGGTATCGAGACGCAGCCAGGGCAGCCGGCATCGGCGCAGGGGTCGTAGAGATCCGAGCAGTTCTTACCGGAGTACAGTACAGGCCCGGTGGGGCAGAGGCAGTGATAGTCATCCAGCATGTCCACGCACGTGCCGCCATTTTGGCACGGGGCTTCCAAACATCTCTCTGCACTCACGCCGCAGAATATACCTGTAGAGCAAACAGATAATACAACACTGATAATGCAACTCTCATTACATTAAATATTCCTCTCAAGACATGTCTATAATCAGCCTTCCTAACATCTTTCAGAACTCACACTGCTGAATATTCCTGAGGATAACAAACAGATAGCATCTCAGCACTCACACCACAGAATATAGGCCTACAGGGCTACCTGTAGAGCAAACAGACAAAACAACTCTAAGCAACTCTCATTCAAAGATTTCACTTGAGACATGTAATCAACATTCCAAAAATCTTTCAGCCCTCACACAGCAGAATATATACCTAAAGAAAACAAACAGATAATCCCACCCTAAGCAACTCTCATTAAAATGTTCCACTCAAGACATGTCTATAATAATCAGACTGGGTAAACTGGGTTAAAGGAATCTGCTAATTGGTCTGTGTGGATATGAGCCCAAAGCAGCCTATTCCCATATCTCCAAACCCCCAGGAACTCTCTTTAACTTAAAGGAGAAGTCAGGTGTAAATCAATACATTGCCCCTGTTGTTCCAGGTCACCGATCGCTGTCTGTTCGAAAAGAAGCCAGAAAATTTGATGCAACAGACTGAATAATCAACTGCTAAACTGATAACGACAGCTAACTGAAAATTTCAGTATTACGCAATGCCCTATTCAGTTAGTGCTAGCTGATTTGATGCAACAGACTGAATAAATGACAGCTGACATTAACTGAAACTGTGAGCACTCTATACCCCATTAAGTTAAATATGGATATATATACTGTATATATTTTTTTCAAATCAGATATGCTTTGATTTTACCTCATTCATAGTTTTACATTGTTTCCAAAAAGGCCAAGGACAAACCAAGAAGATGCTGTCATGAATAGGCTACATTTAAGAATCATACCCACAACTGAGCTCAGAAATTGGTGTGGTAAGACGACTGCTTTTTGTGAAAGATGGCCATTTGCACAACACACACAGACACACAGACACACACACACACACACACACACACACACACACACACACACACACACACAGTGTTTTCTTCCTTAACTCTCTGTGGCAGGATGACAAGCAACAGTGAATGAATCTCCAATTACTGGTGTTGTCATAACAATCTGCAGCTCGTGCATGCTAATCAGCCCAAGTGACACTAGGATGATCCCCACTTACAGTAAGTCTTATCTGAGGGGACAGAACAGATGCACCACCACCACTCACTCCCACCAATCCCACTCCCACCACCACTAGTGCTGTCCACACCAACACCAACACTCAGGGCCGCTTCTAAGAATAGACGAACTAGTCGATCGCCAGGGGGCAGTGGTTCTCAAACTTTATTGGGTCGGGGACCCCTCATGAAGCCGAAATCTATTCACGAACCCCTCTTGATTGCAAAAGATTTACTGTACAGCTATTTGTTCTTTCAGATGCATCAGTTTTAAGTAGGCATGTAATTGCTTGTGGCAAAATATATCAGTTTATCTGTTTTAAAAATGCCCAAGAAAAGTGTTTTAGTAGCATTTCTTTCACTGTAAGAAAAGTTTATTTTTTATAGCAAATATTTTCAGTGACCCCTGGCAATGGCCACGACCCCAGTTTGAGAACCAATGGCCTAGGGCACCAAATATCAGGGGGCATCACAATGTATCACATGTATTACTTTTTTCCTTCAGTTTTTCCCTTCGTATTTCCAGAAATGAGGGGCAAAACTCAAATCTGGCATAGAACGACTAGAACCGGCTCTGCCACCACCATTAGTGTTGTCCTCCACACCAACACCAACACTAATACCAACACTCCTCATTAGCTATCACAACACAATTAGACTGAAATCTGCTACAGGAGTCCGATTTGCTGTGAAATCCCATTGCTCTAAACCCCGGAGCTGAGAAGAGTGGATCCTCTTCCCTTCGCTGTGCAGAAAAGAAGAGGGGATGCCCACTGTGTCTGATTAACTTCCCCACTGGTCCGGCTCCTCCTGATTGGGGGAGGTGGGGGGGGGGGGTAAAGGGGTCGTCCCCCCTGACCACCTCAAACAGATGGGCCGAGAGTGGGCGGAAGGCGAGGGGGAGTTAACGCTTTACGCTCACTTACTTAACGACCCCCACCACCAGATGCTCTACCAACCACACAGGCACATACGGATCTAACACACACACACACACACACACACACACACATACTGTACACACATAAACACTCACGTGTGCACCTGCACACACACAATCACGTGCAAATGCAAATACACACACGTAAACCACAGGACCACTTCTTGGAGTCTAAGCCTCAAAACAACATGTCAGGGGCTATTAGAGATCCCAGGATTCTCCCTCACACACACACACACACACACACACACAGTCAATGAATTGCATTTGCAATTATTCCTGGTTCACAAACAGTTTATGAAGCATGTCCACCAAAAGCATTTGCATATGATCAGATGGGATGTCCAGGACAGTCCCAAGTCCAGAATAAACTACCATTAGTGATGTGTTCTTGTGAATGACACATTTTGAATGTATATGATACCTATGCAGAGTTAACCCTTCAAATCTCTGGTTACTGTACTGCAGTGGTCCCCAAATGGCGGCCCATGGCCAGAACCGCCCGCAAGAACCAAATGAGTGGCCCGCAGCACCATCTCAATCTTTAGTTAGTCTCCATAAATGTGTTAACAGACCACACATAGCCCCTGGTTTGGTTTGCTTGACAAAATTCAGCCCTAAAGGAAACCACTGCTGTTCTGCCTTCTTGTCCAAAGGCATGCAACTCATTCAAACTGTAGCAGAAGTTACACAACTCAAGATGTCATCCAGCCTAAAATGACTGGAAATAATTTGTAGTTCATTGTTTTTTTCTTGCCGGATCATGGCCATAACAAACATCCCAGCCTCATCAATTACGTTATTATTATTCTACAATAGGCTGCTATATGTGGATGTGTGGATGTTTCAGTAGTGTAGTGTTTCAGCATGAATGGGTGTATTATAGCGTCAAGCCTACTGAGTAAACCCTGCCTGGTCATCCCAGGTTACTGGAGGACCCCTAGCCCTAAACACTGTGGCCATCACCTGAGAAGGGCATTAAAGCTAATGGGTGCCTAATGAGCTCTGCTCTCTATCCCCGCTATCCCCCTACTCTCAGCTCACTGTGTCATAGGGGGCAGTCTGTCAGTTAGTGTGGATGGCATGGAGAGTAATCCTCCCTTCCTTCACTGGGATGAGATGGGAGAGAAAGAGAGAGGGAGAGAGAGAAAGAGAGTGAGGGAGATAGAGAGGGGGAGGTGTATATTGCAATTGAATTGATATATGCCTGTATGCAATTGATCTTTGGCAATAATGTTATTGAAACGTTCATGCCAATACAGCAATCTCATATTGAATTGAGAGAAAGAGACAGAGAGAGGGAGACGGAGAGAGAGAGATTTATGCAATTGAGTGAATATATGCCTGTATGCAATTGAGCTTTGGCAGTAATATTATTGAAACGTTCATTCCAATAAAGCATTCCTAAATTGAATTGAAAGTAAGACAGACAGAGAGAAATATATGTTTGTGCAATTCAGTGGATATATGCCTGTGTGCAATTAAGCTTTGGCAATAATGTTATGAAACGTTCATGCCAATAAAGCTTTCTTGATAGTCTCTCTTGATAATCATTGATTAATTGAATTTAGAGATGGGAGGAGGGGGGGGGGGGGGACTAGGGAAACCCATCCACATGGCCGTCAGAAATCTAACCGGACAGGTGTCAGGTGACTGATCAGGAAGTAGCATATGTGCAGATGATGTCCCTCTGTCACCCCACCACCACCCACCTGTTTCACAGCAACTCCCACCCCCACCAAACCCCACCCAAGCTGCCCCAAAGAGCTCAGGAGAGGGTCTGAAGTACTTTCTACACTGCCAGTGCCTTATGACTGTTTACGCTGTCTATATTAGTAAGCTTTACTGTCTAAATCACATACAGTACTAAAGTACTGAACTAGCTAACACTGTGAAAGATCATAAACAACATAATCCATCTGACAAATACCCAGCTAACTTTAACCCAAGTATGGGTCAGATTCCCCTGTGTTGGGTCTGGGTCAAACAAACTGAGGCATATCGAGTCACTGTGCCTGATACACAAAGATAGACAAATACAGTACACTGCTACAGTTGCTGAAAGAAATACTTTGAACTATGAAAGTATCAACCAAAAGAATCCAGGTCAATAGTCCATGTGGGTGTGTTGGGTGTGTGTGTGTGTGTGTGTGTGTGTGTGTGTGTGTGTGTGTGTGTGTGTGTGTGTGTGTGTGTGTGTGTGTGTGTGTGTGTGTGTGTGTGTGTGTGTGTGTCTGTGAGAGACAGGGAGGAAGGGAGTATGAGATAGGGAGAGAAAAGGAGAGAGTGAGTGGTAGAAAGAGAGAGAATGAGACTAAGAGAGAGAGAGAGAGAGAGAGAGAGAGAATGAAGCCATTCCTCCACAGCCTCAGGCACTTTTCTTAGAAGCATTTCCTCCATAGCATAGCTGCTCTGATGTGTTGTGTCCACGGCAACCCCACTCTGTCAGACAAACAGTTTGACTCTAAATGAGTGGCTTCTCTTCTCTGGGGGGGCACAGGAACTATGAGCAATCCCAATGAGTTTGGCCTCTGTTATATCCCTGCTCATGACGTACAGTAGCAGACTGGGTGAGTAGGCTACTCTACTCTACTCTACTCTACTCTACAGTACCGGCAGGCTGTGACTCACACAGGCCCATTCAGGGCCCTGTGGGATGCCACTTTCGCTGGTCTGAATCCTGATGTGATTGCATTGTAGGTTTACAACATAATGAGGACACACTCATACTCTTGCTGTGGGTGGAACTGAGTCACTATAGAACTGAATGGAGGTATAGTACAGGACACCTGAACACCAGACTATGACACCCCCTGACCTGACCTGACCTCACACACTGATGGTCTACGTCAGTGTTTCTCAAACTGTGTGGCGGGCCCCACTAGTGGGGCGTAGACACATGGCAGGTGGGGCGCGAGACATCTCTTTGCAATCGAGTTGAATCGACCAACGGCTGCACCATGCCATCCAAATTCACACCTATTCGTCAGATATGCGCATATGACAGTAAATTGAGCTTTCCAATGATGTTTGTTAGTTGCTGTGATGAGGGGTTTGAGAGAAATTGGGTTTTGAATTATAGTAACATGAAAATTCTAACATTGACAAAAATTCTGTACTCGCAAAGTATTCCTCACAGAGATATTGTGCGCAAATTGAGCCTTCCAGGTGGGGCGTCAAAATTATTTGCCTTCCAAAGTGGGGAATGACAGAAAAAGTTTGAGACATAGGACATACATAGGACAGCTTTCTGAATGCTGCGGAATTGTATAGCCTGACAAGCCATACTATAATGTAGCCTAGAACTCTAGACGTACTCTAGCGGTATCAAATTTAACTTGTTTAGCGAGTACATCTAGCTATCAGTTATAGGTTTTACTCAGATATCGGTGGTGTCTATCCAATCACAATGCTCTATGCTGCATTCAGACATTGTGGTGTTTAGCCAATCACAACGTTCTATCTGGACAGGGAGTCATTGGGCTGGACAGACAACACAAGGCTAGGCATAAGTAAACCTTTAGCACAGTGGCAATGATAATCTCCCAGTGAATTCAGTTTCACTTCTTTTCTCTGCTGTTTGAGCTTTTTTGCTGTTGTCCTCACAGGCTGTCTATGACTGTCACCGTAATCAGTCAATTAACCCTTGAATTGCTGTTCACCTGTCAATCCTAAGCATGGCTGGTCTGATCCCTCTTAAAGTGCATTACAGTAATACACCTCTACAGTACAGTATGTGTGTGTGTGTGTGTGTGTGTGTGTGTGTGTGTGTGTGTGTGTGTGTGTGTGTGTGTGTGTGTGTGTGTGTGTGTGTGTGTGTGTGTGTGTGTGTGTGTGTGTGTGTGCGTGTGCACTCTGTCTTTATTATCTTTATTGTCTATCTGAGCTGTCTGGGCAAGGAGCCTCACCTCATTACCGAAAAAGGCTTAAACACTCTCTCTCTGTCTGTCTGTCTGTCTATCTGTCTTTGTCTCTCTCTCTCTCTCTCTCTCTCTCTCTCTCTCTCTCTCTCTCTCTCTCTCTCTCTCTCTCTCTCTCTCTCTCTCTCTCTCTCTCTCT
>JAODXP020001337.1:0-5000 GCA_027497455.2 Sardinella longiceps | reverse complement strand
GAGGAGATGGACAAACTAGAGACTACGATCAAGAGCCTTAAAGTGCGGAAGTTCAAGCGTGACAGAGCGGACTACGACAGGGGTCAAGTGTATCGTTGGAACCAACCGCACTCGCCCAGACTCCACCGACAGACGTATCATCACCAATCTGAACGTGAACCACGCCCCCGCCAACCAAAGGTATCGTTCAACCTGACATCCAGTGACGATGAAGACCGCTCCTTTGGCTCTGATTCGGACCATTTTTTGGAGGAGGAATGGCCGAGACTTCAGACCAATCGGAAGGGCCAAAGAAGACGCGCCGTGGCCGCAGAGGCAGAAGGACACGACCGACCATCAACTCTGAGACAGCAACCGAGGAAGAGATATCCTCAGTGATCAACCTCTCAGGTATATCCCTTTCTAATGACCAATTGACTGTATTGTCCAAAGGTCTGTCCTTTGCACCCACCTACAACTCCAACCACTTTAGTACAAAAGTGGACTTATTCCGCTTTTATCGCAATTTACACCTTAAAGCATTCTATCATAAATCTGGACATACAAGACTCCCAGCCACATCTAACGGTGACAATGGTGGCATTGCACATGACAATACACCGGAGAGCTCTACCTCCCCTAACATCTCTAGCACTGTCTCAATGTTCAAACCCAAATCCTACTTTACTCCAGTGGTGTCGAACCCCTCTCTGGTTGTGTTCTGTAGAAAAGTGGACCATGAGGTTCAACATGTATTTGAGACATTGGCCAGACCTACCCAAAAGCCCAATCTAACTTTGAATGAACGAAAGGCGCTCACAGAACTTACGAACATGGACGGTATCATCATAAGACCTGCTGACAAGGGCGGGGCTGTAGTCGTTTTATCTAAAGAAATGTATGTTACTGAGGCAAAACGCCAATTACAAACAAGACACTATGAAAGACTGCATACTAATCCCTTGCCTGCACTGACTGTGACTTTTCACAATGTTTTGTCCCATGCTGAGAACGAGGGGTGGATAACGGCAAATGAGCGTAAATATATGACTATTGAATACCCTTCTTTTGCTACATTTTATTTACTTCCTAAGGTGCACAAACCCCCTTTTGATAACCCACCGGGACGTCCCATTATTTCTGGCAATGGTACCCTAACGGAACCGGCATCTAAATTTGTGGACTCAGTGATTAAACCTTTTGTTAGGACTCTCCCCTCTTTTATTGAGGATACTGTTGATGTGCTCAATAGCCTGTCTAGACTTGATAATGTTAAGTCACAATATCTCATCACGATGGATGTAGAGTCCTTATATACAAATATCGACCACAAAGAGGGTTTACATGCATTGAGACATTTTCTGGCTGAAAGAAATGACATAAAACCACCTTCACACTTTATTGTTGAGCTTACGGAGTTTATTATTTACAATAATGTTTTTGTGTTTACTGACGAGCTCTACAAACAGAAAATAGGTGTTCCTATGGGTTGCTGTTTCTCACCTAATTACGCGTGTCTATACTTGGGCCTATGGGAAAATCTACATGTCCTTAATCCTACCAACCCCTTTTATCATTGCATAACATGGTATGGTCGCTTTATTGATGACCTTCTGTTTGTGTTCAATGGCACTGAGACTCAAGTCAAGGGGTTTCACCAATATCTTAATTCTATCAACCCCAATATAAAATTGTCCCTTGAGTACTCAAAAAATACAATAGATTTCTTAGATCTCACCATTTCTATTGACCAAGAAGGTAGTCTACATACCACCATTTTTAGAAAAAAGACATCTCGCAATACTATCCTTAGAGCGGATTCCTTTCACCCTCCGCATCTTATTGATAATATTCCTTTCGGTCAATTCCAGCGGTTACGCCGCATATGCGATGATGAGGTGGAGTTTGAAAAACAGGCCAATGACATGACGGACCGCTTCATCAAGAGAGCCTATAAACCTTACACTATTACGCAAGCTCGTTCAAGAGCCCATAATTTGAATCGCTCTGACACTTTGATTAAAAAGGGCTGTAATAATAATAAAAATAAACAATCGCGTCCCTTTTTTGTTACAAAATATAGTGCAGAGGCCAAACAGGTTACGCGCATTATCAAGGATAATTGGGCTATTATAAACTCGGACCCTGATCTGCAACAGATCTTTCCGGAACCCCCTCTAGTCTCATATAAAAGAGCTCCTACACTGCGCGATAAACTCGTACACAGCCATCTTCCTCCCGAAAGAAAAGAGAGTTGGCTTAAGAGACCAGTGGGAGTTTACCGTTGCATGAATTGCCCTCACTGCAATCATCTTATCCAGTCTAAAACGTTCATTGATTTTAAATCCAAAAAAGAATACAAAATAAAAGATTTCATAAATTGCAACACCACGTTTATAATTTACCGTTTGTCCTGCTCATGCCCTGGTGTGTTCTATGTAGGACGCACTAAAAGACGCTTACGCGACCGTCTTGCTGAGCATATTTATGCTATCCGTACTAGTAATGCTGATTACCAGATGGCCCAACATTTTGTACAGGCGCATAATAAAAATGACTCCTTGCTAAAAATTGAAGCTTTGGAACATATTAGGCCCTTAGAGAGAGGCGGTGATCGGATCCGCAGGCTCAATCAACGTGAGACGTTTTGGATCCACCAACTAGGTGCGCTCAGATATCCAGGCCTCAATGAGGATATTGAGTTTAAATGTTATTTATGATCAACATCTGTGTATATTGTACTTATGACATTGTATATCTATGAATATTTGTGAATGGTTGAATATGGAGGGATAATGAGAATTGATCTTGTCATGCCTTAGACATTTATGTATATACATATACTTATGTTCTTGATTCCTTGTCTCGAACAACCCCCCCCCCCCCCCCCCCTTCTCTGTTCTGAATGGGTGCCACTGATTGTATACTAATTGTACACCTGACCCAGGGGGGGTTCAAACTTTCTTAACCTGTGTTCATTCTCTTTGTCTTTGCTTTGCCCTGATGAAGACCACATTGGTCGAAACATGTTGGCATTTTAAATATGAGTAGCCACATTTAATAAAGGCTTTTTAACTTTTTTCCATCCTTCCTAATACTCCTGAGTGCCTGGGACTTATTTCTTTTTTATCGTGAATTCCCTACCCCAAGAGCACCACCCTTGGACCTTTTTTCTACACCTGAGCGCCGAGTTGGCATCTCTCTTTTTTATGCTATAACAAAGTGTCCTTGGTGCAAGGGGTACTCAGTAGGACCAGAGTGTCTCATTGAAAAGTTAAAGGCCCACTGGAGTAGTAAAGCTGTGTGTGTGTGTTTGTGTGTGTGTGTGTGTGTGTGTGTGTGTGTGTGTGTGTGTGTGTGTGTGTGTAGTGTGTGTGTGTGTGTGTGTGTGTGTGTGTGTGTGTGTGTCTGTGTCTCTGTGTGTGTCTGTGTGTGTGTGTGTGTGTGCACGCACATCCAATTTTTCAGGTGCCGAAGCAAATATAGTATCAAAGTAAAATAGAAATGCTGCGCACACTGTTGCTCCCTGTTCATTGTACACAACATTTCGACCTCTTTTACTTTAAAGGTGACATAGAATGAATTAATTGAGCATTGTACCCCGTTCTCTGATATGAACATACAATTATGAATATTTAATTGTATTTTGTCAAGAATAAGATCAAGTGATATTTTACAAGCCTATTAAAAACCTCATATTTGAGACGTGTATTGAAATAGGTTTTTTGCCTAAACAACGCCTGACTCTGGCCAATTGAACTCCAATGGCTTTGCGCTATTTGACATCACTTGTAGGCTTTGTTCTAATTCGCCCATGTTTTATTGGCTATTTGTAAATTTAAGATTTCCATATGAAAGAGGGCAGAACCATGCCTCATGTTCATGTCAGCTCTTTGAACATGCAAAACCTCTCTTAATTCATCAAAGCCAATATAAAAGTGGTTTTCCATTCTATGTATCCTTTAACCACTGGAGTAGGTCTATATGACATTACAGTAATACAAATGCTAAGGTTGGCTATATGAGCTGATATAAGCTGTGCTGTAATCCCTAAGACCTTGAGGACAGGTATTGTCCAGTACAGTACACAAGGGCTCTAAGATAGTCTCTGCTTTGGCTGGTCATTAAGGGCTGAGAATGCAGGTTCTAGCTGGGCTAATACCCTCAGTAGACGATGAGAACCGTGGCGCTCAAGAGGGATCTACTCAAATGAGTTATGGGCCTGGAATATTAGCAAAGACGGAGCCCATGGAACAAAAGGGCCCGCAGGAGGCTGAAAGGAGAAATTGGCTTAACATTTCTGATCTGTAAAATGAAAAGAAGGCGTGTTTAAAAAGTGATGGAACCCTGCTGGCTTTGACATGTATTGGACGGAGCGAAAGGAAAGGAGGTTTTTGTCAAGCTGTTTTGAGTTTGTGTTTGTTTGTGTGTGTGTGTGCGTGCGTGCGTGTGTGCGTGCGTGCGTGCGTGTGTGTGTGTGCGTGCAAGTCTGTGTGTGTGTGTGTGTGTGTGTGTGTGTGTGTGTGTGTGTGTGTGTGTGTGCGATTTTATGTGACCCCCAAACCCCTGATTTTGAGGCAGGAGAAAAACATGTGAAACGCTTTAACCTCGTGCTGGATCACTGGGCCTGAATGCACGGATGCTGCCAGGATTTGTCACAGAACTCCTGAATTCTCTCACCCCGCCACACAACTTAAGACAAAAGGCAGAGTGGCAGGGGCTTTTATCAGGTTGCTATGGAAATGGTCAACAATGTGTACCCCCCTCTCCCACACACACACAGACAACCCACACACACAAATACACACACACACACAGCAGCAGCCGACCCCTGGCTGAGCTGTCTACAAGCCAGACTCAAACCCCCACCTACACACACACACACACACACACACACACACACATTGGACACTGCCAACAAACAGGACCAAGTCAGGATAGACAGGGAGGGGGGCACCCCAACTGAAAATAGGTCAATGCTTCATTAGGGTGAAGTCCCCCCAAATACTTAGGCCCCCCAA
>JAODXP020001336.1:0-22577 GCA_027497455.2 Sardinella longiceps | reverse complement strand
CTATTAAAAAGGTCCATAATCGTGAGTGTTAAAGGGGCAGAGTTCGTACTTTCCATTGACACTTTATTTACGGGTATCATCTTGTACCTTGTATTACAATTGTGTTGTTACTCCAACAGCAAAGCCCAGAGTCAGGCTCCTCCAGAAGACACTCCCAGACTCTGGAGAGGCCAAAGTCACCTGCCTGGCCACTGGTTTCTATCCCCGTCACATCAACCTGACCCTGCTCAGAGACGGCCAGCCTGTGTCTGACCACCAGATCACTGGAGGGGAGCTGCTACCTAATGGAGATGAGACGTATCAGATGAGGAAGAGTCTGGAGGTCAGAGCAGCGGAACTACAGAATCACCGCTACACTTGCACAGCTGAACATCTCAGCCTGGACAACAAGCTAAATATTACTCTGGGTAAGACTAAGAGCAGCTGGCTTCTTGATTATGTGATTTAAAATCTACTTTGTAGTAATTTTCTCATTTTCTTTTGTGGATATGTACTAGCCTAGCCTGACATAGCCCGACCATAATACTGCTGTTCATCCGTATTCATGGTCTGGAGGTTCTTTAACCTGACGCGATTATACTGCGGGGGGGAGGGCACACACTTCTGGTTTGAAACGATTGGACAGCTCGTCTAATCAGCTTCGCTTATTGGCCGGTAGACTCTCTACCGATGTAAACACGCCCCAGAGGACCGTGCCCAGACCATGATACGTATGAACATTCGTATTATGGGCGGGCTATGTCAGGCTAGTACTAGCCTGGGTAGTCAAGTCATTTATTTCTAGCAATTTGTGTGGCATGTTGGTTATGCTTAGCCTGACATGGCCCGCCCATAATTCTTCTGTTCATTCGTATTCATGGTCTGGCGACGGTTTTCTGGGGAGGATTTAGTCGGTTACCAGACAGCCGGCCAATAAGTTAAGCTGATTGGACGAGCTGTCCAATTGTTTCAAACCAGGACTGAGTGCACTCCTCCCGCCCTATAATCGCTTCGGGTCAAAGAACCTCCAGACCATGAATATGGATGAACAGAAGTATTATGGGCGGGCCAGGTCAGGCTAGGTTACGCTCCCAGGCTAGATATATCCCTCAAATTATGATTAATTTAACATACTTGTAATGCTTTATTTATTTTCAGACCTCCATCCAAGTGTACCATCTGTGTCAGCAGTGCCCCTTGTGGTGGGGCTTGGTGTTGCACTGCTGTTTATGATAGGTGTTACAGTAGCGTTTGTCATGTGCTGCAGAAGACAAGAAGGTAAAAGAGATATACCAAGAACAGCAACACTCCAAAATGAAGCACAAAGCTTTTGAACTAATTGCTGTGATTACTCTGAAGAGAGCAATGTATATATTGCAAAGTCAAACTTGTTTTCTAATATCAGTAACCAAATTTTGAACACTGGAACCATAAGCTTTCATTAATGTTTGTGCTGCGCTTGTGATTTCAGATCAGAAACAAAAACAGCATCAGACACTCCTGCTCAATGGATCATCATAATAAGACAAAAGACCTCTGGAAAACCTGTGTGTGTGTGTGTGTGTGTGTGTGTGTGTGTGTGTGTGTGTGTGTGTGTGTGTGTGTGTGTGTGTGTGTGTGTGTGCGCTCTCTCAATATCTGTCTCATTGAGCATCAAATCATCAATTTGCCAGCGAGTTGTAAGAGTGTAGTTGATAAAGTATCTTTGCTAAGACCATAGCCTAAGGTTGATGTGAACTTTTCAATTTTTAGCGTTCTGACAAGAATGCTTGCAAAGTATTGGGCTTTTTTTGGGCTATATTTGTTATTTTTTGCTTTTGTTTATCTATTTTTACTTTTCCTTACTGTCTTTCTTTGTCTGTCTTAAATTATGCACTTTTACTACATGTCTTGCTTTACTGAATAAATGTGCACCCCGTGTCATTGCGGCTACACCTGGATGATGAATTCTGAGAGTGAACTTTCTCCCCCTATTACATTTTCTTTTGGTTTTGTTTTTATTTCTGGTTAAAAAAGGTCAGTCCCAAAGCCTCAGAACTCTATGAGGACATCTGCATTTGAACACACTGTATTGCTATTATGAATCTCTGACAACTGCATTCTGTTGAGAACAAGGTCAAGGTAAACTTTATTATCTCCCAGGGAAATTCATATGGTCAATATTGAACATATTATGCAACAGACCATAGCAAAGACAACCAGTAGAAATTGGAGAATGTCACTATCTAAAACTCTATAGTTTCCTAAGATTTTTAAAAAAATCTTGTTGACCAGGACCTCATCAATATTGCACAATACACAGAAAAACATTAACTGGAAAAGTAACCATTCACCCCTGACTGGCTGCAGCTTGAGCAGAAGGAGCATCATGCTTTGCACAGAAGTATCTCAACATCAGTGACCTGCTGTTGAAGGCCAGTTGCTGTAGCCTATGCGAAAGCGACATGGAGATAAAAATTTTAGGTCCGTAGGTCCTAGGTACGTAGGATGGCATCGCCAGGCTACAGTTGCTGGTAACATAAACCAAAATAGGCTACATAATAAATCCAATTATTATTGTATATTTTATATATTCTCCAATGTCCCAGTGAGCTGTGATGTTTTAAGTTGTTATATCTTAGTTGTATGTCTAATTTTAACTCAGTCTGCTTGCAATGTACTGTTGCAGAGTTTGATTGACAATGAAGTTCGCTTTAACTTTGACTTAAATCATGGCTTTTTATGTGCTCAGTTTGATTTGCAAGGCTACGACAAACTCTGTTCTACATGAAGAACACAGGATATTTTACTCAGCATATCCTTCATATGAAACATAACACTATATAACTTAGACTACGGTTAAGTGAACACGGAGAATCACGCTCCCCGAGCGCTTAACGTAAACCAAATCTATTCGTCATTGAAAAGATGTCTTCATATTGCCAACCTTGTTTAGAGAAATCTAATTGAAATACTCCCAGGTCTCTGAACGCCATCTCAGCAGGTTCCATAGTTTTCAAGATATAGACTACTAATAATAAGCGAATTATTCAGAAATACAGAACCTCACCACTTCGGCAGCCTACAAGTGTGCGACATCTGATTCCCTAATTTCTGCAGGCATGTGCGCGCGCGCGCGCGCTTGTGTGAAACGAAACTTTAAACGTCACTGGTCACCTGACCATGAACAAATCAAACTCTGGCACAATGTTTCACTTCACTTTTTTGATACAGTACATGCTTTGAATTGGTGTCCCAGGTATCATTAGTAGCCTAGGTTATTTTCCAGCTTACATCGCCATGAAGGAAAACCTGTCTCTCTGCATTCTTCTGTTACACGTGACGATAAGTAAAGGTAAGACTCTTACTCTGTGCAGTCTTTGAACAAGTTACACATTTTTCTTGTCTGACGATTGAAAAATAAATAACCTGCCGAAATGCGTAAATTCTTGTCTTTTTTCACGCCAAATTGTGCTGCTTTGCACCATTCCGCAGGATATGGGTCGATTGCACTGTTCATTCGGCATTAATAGTTTACTGTTGTCCAGGGGTGAAAGTAAGCCTGACAGGGGGTACCTAGTGGTAGTAATAGAAGAGGG
This sequence comes from Sardinella longiceps, assembly GCA_027497455.2. Classification (NCBI taxonomy): domain Eukaryota; kingdom Metazoa; phylum Chordata; class Actinopteri; order Clupeiformes; family Clupeidae; genus Sardinella; species Sardinella longiceps. Next base: position 19,020 of record JAODXP020001336.1, on the reverse strand, counting down.
TGGCTGCTTACCAAAAACTCATATTAAAAATAAGTGACATGCACTGATTAAGTAAAAACACATATACTCTACCAACAATAGGGCATTGGAAATGAGCGATGAGCAGGTTTGGATGTTTAGGGATGTTCCATACAGTACATCCATATGGGCCTACCATACATAACCCATAGGCTCACTAAATTTATTTTTTCTTTTCCAAAAGAGTGTCAATAAAGTTGTAGTACTGGTAAGAAATTGAAACTACTTTCACCCCTGCTGTTGTCTCAAATATAGCTTACCCAAAAGTCCCACTTTAGGAAAAGTAAGTAGAGACCATACCCCAAAAAAGACAAAGTTAATGTTACCCACAAACATATCATTCAAGTAAAAGTCTAAAAGTATGCTAGGCTGTTTACTAACCCATGGCTACAATCAGGTTCAGCTAGATAGGCCACTGTGCATTGTCCCTGTTAAATAATTAAATAGCCTAAATGGGCAATAAAATGATAATACAGTAGGCAATCTATCATTAATTTGCTCAACTAAGCCTAATGAAAGTAAACATACAAGTAGCTAATAAATAGGCAGAGTCTATATATAAAAAATATGAAAGTATGAAAAACTCAGTCAGAATGAATTTATGGCTCATTTGTTGTTTGGAACAAAATTTTAGGGAAGTTAAATTAAGTGCAGTCACTCAGTTGACCACCAAATTCAGTTTCATCTGATACTTGTAACTAACTGCAAAGTGAAAATATAGTGGAGTGAAAGTATGCAATAAACTCAATGAAGTGAAGTTAAAGTTACAACATTGACAGATACAACTCAACAACAAAAACGGCAACAATAGATACTCCCAAAACACTTATTTCTTCCTAGATTGAGTTTGGCATAAACCTTTGTAGACAAACTCATTGTAATCAGTCCTAGGCTATCAAGCAACATTATTCAGGCTAGTGTTCTGTACATGTATAGGAAGTTAGTATTGGGAAGTTTGTGGGGGGGTTCCTGGCGGAGATTCCTGCAGGTTGGTGGTCATTCCTGCCATTTACACAGTAATACAGTAGAGAGAGAAAAGAGAGAGAGAGTGTGTGTGTGTGTGTGTGTGTGTGTGTGTGTGTGTGTGTAGAGTGAGAGAGAGAGAGAGAGAGAGAGAGAGAGAGAGAGAGAGAGAGAGAGAGAGAGAGAGAGAGAGAGAGAGAGAGTATGTTGGTTGAGATTGAGAGTGTAGGCCTACATGCAGTTCTCAATGTGTACTGTATGTGAATAGACCCAGACCAGGAACAGTATCATGCTAAGGGAGAAGACATTTTTTGAAAATAACTGCATTGTGGAATATAGCTGGTTGAGCAAGTGCTCTGATCATGACAATGTAGTAATTATTTTGCACATTTAAAGCAGTCCATAAAGCTGTAATTATTTTCCATTTTTTTAGTATTGTCACTTAAATAGCAAAGTTGATTTTCTTGTACAGAAAAAAGCAGTGAAAATACAGTAAACTATAGCAGTGAGTTTCTTATGGAGTGCTGTCACTTGGCCTGGTCGCACTAACCACGTACCACCAAACCACAGTGACTTGACACGTACCGCGGTCATGAATTTTACATTGTCATCAATATTGTTATTTTAAGAACGTTTTCCGTAAATCTTGGTTGTAGGATTAAATAACAGCGCACATATCTATTGGATTACACTGGTAACCAAGAGAATACACATAGATAAAATGATTTGTATCCATAACTTCTTCTTTAATGAAGACATTTAATTGAAAAGTGTTTCAATTGCCCTGTACTCCCTTAGTGTGCTATGTGCCTGTTACAGATACTCTACTCTATTTGTATCAAATGATATTTTTCATGCTGTTCTGGTGTCTTGTTGTTTTGTGCACAGGGATCTTTCTTTATACTGTAGGTTGACTGTTGCAGTAAATGTGTTGCCTTATAGGTTTCCTCTAATGTCTCTATTCTAACCCCCTCAGGTTCACACTCCTTATGGATGATGGGAGTATACATAAGAGGACAGACTCAATTTCCTGAATTCACAGCGTATTTAATGCTGGATGACATTGAATTTGCGTACTATGACTCAAATGGAAGAAAAGTAATATACAGAGACAAGGGCTTGGGTAAAGAGTTTGATGAAGATTATACTTACATCTTTGAGTCTTTACGCGGTCGTATTAAACATAGAGCATCCAATGTGAAGAATTACTTCAACAAGACAAATGGTAAGTTGTGGGAGAAAGTTTAGTATAACAATACATTAAACTCAGACAGTCTATGCTAAATGTCCCATCTGCAATTTTTCTCATTTGCGAAGATTCCAAAATGTTAATATTGTGATTAAGGTGTTTACATGTCCAGAACGCACCTGAACAATAGGAATATGATCAGTGTAGCCTATACTATACTCCACCTTCCTTACTCCTATTATTGCTTATTTAGAATATTTCCTTATTTGGGTAAAGGTAATCACATTGTGTTCACATGCACCATGATATTCAGAATTATGGTCATAATCCGAATAATATTGGAATATTAATGTCCATGCAAATGCAGTCATTACTATAAGTATGATGTAACAAAATCATCCCTTGACACACACAACCCATTACACACACAAGTTTCACACAAAGAAGTTTAAAGGGACAGGTGACTTTCAGAAACAACTAGTGGAAATGCCCATGTGCTTGTTGTGGTGAACAAGGGAAACGTGAAAAGGGTCTAATTGGGCCGGCATTAAAGTAGATCTGGGGGTTGTTGTTGAAGGTGGAGCAAGAAGTAGTCACATCTAAATAATTGTTTGGGCTGGACTTCTCTGTCATTGTCCATATGGTCAGGATGTTGTGATTAGGGTTGCAAAGGGGCGTAAAATTTCCGGAAACTTTGGTCCAGGAATTTGGGGAATTTTCAGAATTTGTCTGAATTTAATTATAATAATTAATAATAATAATAATAATAATAATAATTAACTGTAAGGAGCTTTACGAATGCTTAGGCTAACACTTTCATCAAACAATCAATTGTTTCACTAAACAACAACAAAAAAAAAACACATTTCCCCCTTCAAAATGAAAGGATATCCCCGGCCTCCCATGTTAAAAGTTTAATTCAGAACTCTAGAAATGACTGTGCATGTGATGGAGGAATGCATAATTCATGTAGGGGCCTAAATAAATTGTGTGATATGTCCCTACTGTAATGGAGGAATTACATTATACTCAGTTGTATTCACATCATTCACAATATTTTTCCCACCAACTGTATTTATGTTCCTAACCTTCAACTTTGATAATTCCCAGTTTATTCACGTAAATTCCCATTAATTCCCGTTAATCCCCATGGAAAATTTCAGTGATAAATTGGTTTCACAATTTAGTTTGAAAATTCTGTTCATGTCATTCTGTCATTCCTCCAAACTTATTTGTGTGTATAACAATTGTAGTTTATGTGTGTCCACCTAAGCTAAGACTAAACTAATTGTGTTGTTTTCCCAGATTTTGATGTTTTCCAGAGAGTCACTGGATGTGAGTTACTGGACAATGACCGTCCAGGGATGATGGTGACGAAGGATGCTTACAACGGGAACTCTTTAGTCCTTGACTATTATGACGTGCACCATGATGCTCTTCACATTGATTGGATATTGCCTGAAGTGGAGAATAAGTCCTGGACTAAACGGATGAACTTTCCTGTGCTTTACCGAGAGATTTATCACCCATACTGCATCAAATATCTCAGGAAGCATCTGAACACAGAGAAGAATCGTGTTTTGAAAAAAGGTAATCAGCACCTAATGTGATACAATTGTTTCAAGTTTGAACGTTTGCGGGATAGGATAATTTTGAAACAGACAGTATCACACTAGCACTGCCTTAAAGGAGCACGGAAGAGTTACAGGGGCAGCCCCTTGTGGTTGTTATTCAGGATGAAACCTTGGGCAGACCCATGACTCAAGGGGTCAAGGGGTCAGACCAAATTTGCTAAGGCCCATGCAGAAAAAGTACAGTCAGTAGTTACTGTAAATCATAGACCACATTATTTTCTCCCATTGTTTTGGATAAGCTTCATCAACTCCTTTCCAGCACTTTACAATATACCTCACATTCACCCACACCATCATACACCAGTGGCAGAGTCTGCCATGTCTGCCATGCCATGTCAACTTTCCAACTTTGAACAATCAGCGTGATCATACTCCAGCCTACAATTAACTAGCTCAGGGGATACGTCTAGCCAGGTTTTGCTTTACTTTAGACAATATATTTTACAGTGTGGCTTGTCAGGCTAATCATACTCCACATCAGCAGTGATTTTTCTAAATAATAAAAATAAAAACTCTGAATGTGCCATACACAATACCAAGTAAATCTCCCTCCCAAAATATCTGTTTTTGGTCAACTGGCTGGGGTTGCAGGTTTGAACCCCAGGCTGTACTATGCAGAAGGACCTTTACATATATCTGGCTCATGCCTAAGATTCGTACATCCCTGATTTTGCCAGTGTAAAGCAGTTAGGGTAATTAATTGGCTGTGCACTTGCTGGAATAATCAGAAATGTGAATGCATAGAGAAATGTGCATAGATGTGAGTACACAAACACCCAACAGTGTCATAGACTGTTATAGACATAACACCCAACAGTGCAATAGACATTGTCATCATCTTGGAGCTCATAGTGGGTGTTTTCTTTCAACACACATGGTAGGTTCGCATGTGAGAATATTTCAGTGCAAGGTGTATACTGTAGACTACAATTCAGAGGTTTTCAGTTATGAGTTTGGTCTTTGCCTGACTCTCTGATCTAGTCAGATCTATCAGAGAAAATTACAATTATTGGGAAAACAGTGCTAGTCCAAATATGTTTCCTCTTAAGATTTTTATTTATTTATTTATTTATTTATTTATTTAGGCCTATTTATTGGAAGATGAGACAATTTGTATTGTGTAATATGACTCAGCTGCCTTAAGAATATACAGAATATATCTTATGAGATATATTATCATAAATTCAAGCATCTAGTGTCTAATTTCTTATTGTATTAACATTTCCCACCACATACAGTGAAGCCCAGAGTTCGGCTTCTCCAGAAGACACTCCCAGACAATGGAGGTGTCATGGTGACCTGTCTGGCCACTGGTTTCTATCCCCGTCACATCAACCTGACCCTGTTCAGGGACGACGAGCCTGTGCCTGACCACCAGATGACTGGAGGGGAGCTGCTACCTAACGGAGATGAGACGTACCAGATGAGGAAGAGTCTTGAAATCAGCGCAGAGGAACTTCAGCATCACAACTACATCTGCACAGCTGAACACCTCAGCTTGGACAACAAGTTAAACATTATTCTTGGTAAACTCCATATGAACTGCATGTCACTTGTGTTTATCTTCACTGTACGTTCACACCAAGAGCTACCAAAGCTGTAAAATCGCTGGAAGCCATTCACTTTCTATGGGCAAGAGCGACAAAAGCGATAAAAGCTACCAGCTGTAAAAGTTGGGCGAGGTTGGGCGATTTGAGCAACAAAAAAAAGCTAAAAAACTGTTGACTTTATGCAAATTAGCTATGACATATTTCAGCTGTAAAATCTTAACACTGTGATGTTAATGGAATGACAACATGCACGTCATGAGTGATAGAGCGATTTGGGGCGAACACAGACATATTTAGCAGCTGCTTTTTGAGCTACAAAAGCTGAGCTACGATTTTGTAGCTTTAGTGTGAACGTACAGCAGGCTAGTTTGACACCAAGTGTTACCCCTTGGATAATGCTTCATGTGTGGAAATTTTTTTATGTTGTCGTATTTTCAGATTTTCGTCCAGGGGCGGACACGTTGGTGCTAGCAGTGCCCCCTGTGGTAGGGTTTGGCATAGCATTTCTTTTGCTGTGTGCAGTTTGGGCTACAGTAGCCTTATGCAATAGAAGATGCGCAGCTAAAACAGGTAAATTAAACTACTTATGTATTAATGATTAGGATTAAACTTCTTATTTATCAATGATTTAATGGCTGTGCTGTCCTGAGCTACCTCACTCACGTCAGATGATACGTAACTGCAAACAGGCTATTCCATCTGAATTTGATCCGTAAGAGATTTTTTTCAGAAGACCGGACGTCATCAAAAAATCTTGCATATAATTGGACAAACCACTTGTCTATCATCTTACTTTAACCACTTACATCGAAACCTACCAGTTGTATCCCGTGATTCAACACGATTTCTAATTTTTAATCTGTTCCCAACAAACATAAATGCCAGTATCTGCAGCATACAGATGTCTCTTTCATATATAACTGTTAGTAGTGTTTAGTAAATTTGCAAGAGATGAGCTACATTAAAAATCCCGCCCGGTCTCCTGGTCCGTCAGTTCAATATCGGTCCTGAAATCCCTTTCAATGGGCGCAATCTCAGATACCTGCGCCCAAGGGGGCGCTGCATCTGAGGCGAGTGAGGTTAGTCTTGAGCTACATGTTTGCAAATTTAGTTAAACCTTATTTAGGCTTCACAAGTCATCAGTTTTCAATTTAAATGATGATAAGGAGTCCATTTCACCAAGGGTCATTTAGAAGTTTAAAACATGCCATGCATTTTTATTGGGGAAATTTACGAAATATGGAGGAGGACCCATTAGCTACTGCACTAAGACATTCAGTGTACTGCTAGCTCAGTCAATTTTCAACCAATTGCTAAAACAAACTTCAGAGGGGGTATTTGGCAGGATGTCATTGTGTTTAATTGAAATCGGCTCCGAACCATCACTTTAAAGGTTGTGTTTAATTTGTTACACATTACACAATCTGCCCACTGGTGCAGTAAACAAGCAAAATAGTTGTGCTGTGTCCTTTTTCAGGAACAGATCAACAATAGAAAACCCAACAGCCACTACTGCCTCATATTATATTTCAAAAGACCCCTTAAGACCTGTTTGTGTGTGTGTGTGTGTGTGTGTGTGTGTGTGTGTGTGTGTGTATACATATACAGTACAGTATGGATGCACCTGTTTGTCTCCTGAAAAAAGTTTTGTTTGTCTGTCTGACTGTCTGTGTTTACAAATCATTTGTATTTTAACGGTTTAATTTGTATTTTGATACCATGTCTTTCTTTCATTCTTCCTTTTTTAATAACAAAAGAATGTGATTCAGAGACAATTCGAAAGTTTGCCCTTGTTACTGTTGTACTGTTTCTAATAATTAATTTATTTGTTACTTCTCAAGTTGATATCATAAAACCAGGTTGTTCTTTTGTATTTTCTGGCATTTATTGACATCAGACATCCCAGGTTTCCAGGATAGTGGTTCATGGATTCCCGTGAGTGACATAAAATCTCCTGCGATTTTGCATGATTGTGCAAAATTAATTTGTGAGTGCAAAAGCAGGGAAGACAAGGAAACAAGGAAGAGAGAGTGTTAGTGAGAACCGTTACTGTGTAGTTTTTTTTGTAGACGCACATGTCACATGTTCTAAGTTCACTTCCTGTTGCCATGTTTCTAATTGCTACTCACCTTTACTCAGTTACCTTGTTACACTTTGTACTTAAACCATGTCCTAAGAGCTTTGCTGGGTCTTTGTCTTCTATCACTGTCAAGTAAGTAAGTTTGTAGTCAAGTCAGTGTCTTACGTGCATTTGTGTGTTCAAGTATTATTTTTGATTGCTGATCTGCTGCCAGAGAACGCGGTTCAATAACAATCAGGAATAACAATCAAGCCACAACACAATACACGTGAAGACCTTATTTGAAGTGTGATTTGCTAACTGGGATGCAAGTGCAAGAGTTTGGAAGTGCAAGAGTGTGATCTTGTTAGTGCATAGTCAATCTTGAAAGTGCATAGTAAAGTAGTAAATTGGTACTACAAAATACTCACTTTCAACCATCTCCATCTATCAAAAGATGTCCTCAACATATTGTTTTATTTTTCACTTTGTCTCCATGTATTTCTGAAGATTAACAAGGCCTTAACATTGACTAAACACAAAAAATTCTAAAAGACCAGCAAAAGTATTCTGGCTTGACAACAACTGTCAGTCACATCAGTGTTTAAATGAACATGATTCCTTCATGTCTGGTGACATATCCGGGCCAATTAATGATTGATGATCTCACACAATTTTTATGTACTGCTCCTTTAAATTTATATGCAACTGAGCCAGGGGTTCCACTTCTGCTTTTGGGTCCAAAATTTGACCTCTGGCCCAGCCATGACACAGATCCTCATTGGATGTTATTAATAACATGCTTACCCTGCTACGGCCTGCTAAGTTATAGGAAATACGGTTGAAATATGTCCATCATCCCTGAGACCTCTTATCTGGAGACAAGCCATTGACATCTTAAATCCATGGCATTCTATGTTAGCTGGACTTCAAGATCTTTTAAGTTTTGAGACATACCCATCCAATATAAATTTTGAACTTTAACAACCTATTTGGGTCACATCCATAACTCCAATCCCACAGACTATCATTTGGAAGCTGGATACTTCATATTTTTTCTTATGATTTTAATCTATTATTCAGGCAGGGTGGACGATGTTGCTGTTGAAATACAGAAAGTAGTAATTAACATTCAGATTTTGAACATGAATTTAAATATTAACCATGTTAACAGTGCGATGAATCATTCTAAACATAGGCTACTTACTTGGGGCCAGGGAGTATTCAGATGGTGTAGCTGACAAATTGTGATATTAACAATGTCATTATCAGAGAATAATATAATTATAAGAGAATATTATTTCAACGGCTTAAAGAAGACAGCCAAAATGTTCTTGGTACTGTGGCTAGTTTTGTATACAAATCATAAGCAAAGGTAGGCTCAATTTGGTGTCATATAATGAATACCTTACCTGTCCGTTGTCTGCGGCACTTGATAACTATGGATCCAATCATACACAGCAAAATGAATGTAATACCAAGCACTACTACAAGGGGTAATGCAGGAACAGGGTCCACACCTGGATCAAGATCTGTTATTAAAATGAAACAGCTATTATACGTCATCATCTTTAAGGGACGTCCCTTACGAGTCTATGGGAAAATGCACCAACTGAGATAATTGCTGTCAGATGTGACCATCACATAAAAGTTGTTTGATATGTTTTTACCAAGTGTAATGTCCAGTTTGTTGTCCAGGCTGAGGTGTTCAGCTGTGCAGGTGTATTGGTGATGCTGTAGTTCCTCTTTGCTGACCTCCAGGCTCTTCCTCATCTGGTACGTCTCATCTCCGTTAGGTAGCAGCTCCCCTCCAGTCATCTGGTGGTCAGACACAGGCTGGCCGTCTCTGAGCAGGGTCAGATTGATGTGACGGGGGTAGAAACCAGTGGCCAGGCAGGTGACTTTGGCCTCTCCAGAGTCTGGGAGTGTCTTCTGGAGGAGCCTGACTCTGGGCTTCACTATTGAGAACAAAATTATTGGTTGGTGATATGTCTATCAATGTCTATATTCCTTTCCCCTCCGAATTCATTCCTGTACTCTGGAGGTGTGTGCTCAGGGGAAATCTGAAGATAGGAGATTGGACTTCTGAATTGTTTAATTTCAAATGCATTGCTTTCACAATTTGTTTTTCATTGAGATATTAGTAATTATGTTTAGTAATTATGTTTTGTTCAGTTATAGATACATTTGTAGTGTTTTGTCTTTCTAGGCTTTCTGTCATACACCATTACTAAACAGAATAATTTTGGACACCAGATGGAAATTAGCCATTGTGCTATAATCTGGCAAATTTACCATTTATGTATGTTCATTAATGTGCAATGTCCTGAAAAATAAAAGTGTAAGAAAAGTAAAGAATGACACCAAGTTTCAGTTTTAGCTGTTCTCTGTTTTGCTGGCATGGCCATGGCCATCTAGGGTGACCAACAGCCAGACTAAGAAAAGGAGGACACTTGTGACTAAAAGTGAGCACAAATGGTCAAAAGTGAGGACACTCCTGTGCCCCTACAACTCTTTTTTTTTTTTTTTTGCATTTCAACTTGCATGAATAGCCAACAGACTACTTGGAGATGTATTTTGGAGAGGCCTACATTTCTAAATAATAATAAATAAAAAAAAACAAGGCTATCTGCATATGTGTTTGATAATGGCTTCCATTAAGAACTATGGACATTCAAACAGCATTTTTTACCTCTTCTCAACACAATGCCTTTCCTCAACTCCAGCCATTTGCCCAGTGTTTTGATACAGAAAGGCTGGAAAATCTGCGTTACCAGAGACGCCATACGGTGCGTGAAAGTCTGGCTCCACACAATTGGCCAAGGCTGGTGGCGGTAGAGGGTGCCCTTCTGCACATCAAAATGGATGATCTCGCCACTCTCACCATCATAGGCCTCCTTTCTCACTGTCTGACCTGGCACACCGTCCAGCAGCTCACAGCCAGACATCCTCTGCTGGACATGAATCCCTAAACAGGTCAGACGCCAGACCAAAGCTTAATTCAATTCAATTCATTTTTGTAGAGCGCTAAATAGTGTGTATATATGATGAGTACCAGAGGCAAGAACTTCCTTCAATTTGTAGTACTTTTTTTTAAACCTTGGAGAGATACACGCATTATGGGCTCAACCCAACTATCAGGGGTCCAGTGAAGTACCCGTACAGTCAGTAGTCTAGTGATGGATCACAAATTGTCCATGGATTTGACTATCAAGAGAACCGAATATTCTCTGACAACATGACATAGTAGACAAAGGATAGTTTATTTGTGTAGTTGTGATTGGGCAGTGCAGAGCTCCCAATCACATAAGGGGTAGAGTCTTCTAATCACATACAAGTACTGTACACAGTGACCCAGCAATTAACTTAAACTATTTAGAAGTAAAATAATACTTCTTACCATCTGTGTGGTTAAAGTGTCCCTTTAAGAGTATTGCATGAAATTTCATGTTTTTGTGTATATTTCCAAAAATTAGGTTGGCAACAGTTCTCTCGACAAGTCCCAGTGTGTCATTTAAGTCCTTATGTCTTGTTGTGACAAAGTCATGCTGCTCCAGATCATAGTATCCGACTGTAACATCATCTAGCATTAGAACAAGGTTGAATTCAGGAAATGAAGTCTCACCAATAATGAATGTTGAAAGAATCCATAAGGAGTGAGAACCTGTGAAGCAATAATTAATGGTAATTGATAACAATATGACAATCATATTTTGATAATTAATCATTTTAAAGCAGTGGTCTGGAGTCAATGGCGTACAAAGCGAAAACACTTTTTTTTGCACAAATCAGAAGTGCAGTATCTATTCTGGTATAGAGTTTTATAAGGGTGTTGCTAAATTTTCTGTAGGTATTGGCATTTTTCACTTGCTGTATCTCCAAAAACGTGCAGTATCTGCAGCAGAACAGTATGGTCAGGAGCTCAACTTTCTATGGCGAAACCAAGGTAAAAATGGAGCAAGAGACTTGGCTTTAGTGCCCATTGACTTTGCTTTAGCTTGGAGGATTTTTATTTTTACCCATAAAAAGGCAACTTTTGCCTGAATGTGAAAATACGAGATTCACCTCACTCTAATCTAATAAATCATACATTTAGTTATGGAACCAGCACATTATGAGTCTTCTGTAGCAGATGCCATAAATTAATAGGCTACACATACTCCACACTGAAGGTATTATCCACATAAATTCAAAATAAATAATTAAAACAATTAAAATTCGAAAAAAGGGAATTTGATCTGATTCTGATCTAACATTCTGTTTCCACTCCTAAGGACATTGATAAGAGGTGATTTACATTGTATTTCCTTCCTTTAGTTCAGCAACGGTGTCGCTTACTGTAATAGCCATAGTTAACTGTGCAGAAATAACATGAAGGTTAAAGAGCATGTAGTAACTGAAAACATACTAAACAAACTTACCTCCATGCAAGGATAATGGAATAAGAATGATAACAAAACTAAAATAGATCAGGTTCATGCTCACTCAGGTTCCACAGCTTTCACTATAAGAGCTGCTTTCACTTTACTGCCTTCATACCTGCAGATACAGTATCATACCTGCTAAGCTTCATTCCACTGGCACTGCACTCTCTTCCTTTGGGGATTACATTTGTAACCAATTGCTGCCCTCTAGTGGCCACTCCTCTCATAGCCAACCTTGAACTTGACTCTGGTTCCTCCCCCTGTGCCAATACAGGACTAGGCCTACTGTAGGTTAGACAAAGGTAGGGGGCGCAATAAAGGGAACTAGCAGCTAAAGCTACCTCAATGGGGCCAGAGTTTGCTGACATTTCAATGCTGCTGTATTAACAATATAGCCTAACATGAGAACATGACACACTGTTTAAGTAATAGTTGGGTATAGGGTATGTTTGCAGGTATTGATCTGAGACATTTGCAAACTCTATAGTTTAGTTTGTCAGACTCTAAGTGTGTGTGTGTGTGTGGGCGTTTATGCACACACATGTTTGTGCTGTGTGCGTGCGTGCGTGCATGCGCGCGCGTGTGTGTGTGTGTGTGTGTGTGTGTGTGTGTGTGTGTGTGTGTGTAGCTAGATTGTGTTCAACTTACTTTGGTTGGGTGTATATGCTGGGAAGGGGGGAGGAAAGTGTGGGTGGGCTGCTGGCCAGTTCTATTAGCCTGCTGGAAATACTGTGGCGATCTAAACATTCTGTAGTCCTGTCATATTTATTTTATTTTATTTTCCTGTTATTTCATTTTATGTTTTTTTTTTTATATATACTTGCCCTGAGACCACAGGTGCAAATTAGCATTGATGTTACAACCTGGCGCATGGCATATTTTCCTGTGTTACAGAATAAATATTTTTTTGTGCACTGTCCCTGCTTTTTCAAATAAACAGATTTCCATTCAATTCCAATAAAAAGACCCAATGTGAGTGCAAGATGATGAGAAAGTGTGAGATCTCATGAATCGATGTAAAAATTTTGGCTTTTACACAAAACTTTTTTGCTTGTGGGCCAAATGTTGAAAAAGCTGCCAAAGGCCAATGGAAAATTAAGAGCAGCAGTTTTTAACCACAAGTGAACTATAGCTAATATGAATTAGATCAATGTAACAATAGGTCCATAGCTTTTTTAAGACCTCATGGCAGGTCGCATAAAAGATGGCAAAGGGAAGCATTTGGCCCCTGAGCTTTAGTTTGGCCACTCTTAGTATAATGCATTCATGTGTTCAAACGCTCTCAAAAACTGATGGTTTTATTGGCAAGTGTATCATGTGTGTAAAATGAAAGACATTAGATAGATGATAGGAAATGGTAGGTTAGGGTCATGGATATTCTTGTGTAATCCAACTTCCAAAGCCCAGGGCATGATTCCATCACAGACTCTTTGGCAAGAAAAACAAATGGTATAATGTGAGATGACATAGGCCTAATGTGAGAGTGCATGGTGGAATGAGAGGGTAGATCATGTTCTGCATTTATTTTTTTATTTATTTTTACTTTTTACACAAATTGAATTAAACATTTTCATGTTTAATCTTGTTAATTCATGTTATCTGCTTTTTTAAAAAGCCCTATCAGATGTCTCTCCTCTTCAGCTGTTGCATGAACATGGAGGCCTTTCACACAAGGGCCAAACATCTGATATGTGACAGTTAGGGTGTGTGTGTGTGTGTGTGTGTGTGTGTGTGTGTGTGTGTGTGTGTGTGTGTGTGTGTGTGTGTATAAGAGAGGCGAAGAAGAGATATATACTTCCTCTCCTATCTCCAAGTCTGATAACTCTCTTGGTATCTATTCTCAGTATTTTCACACACTCTCACGCTTATGAGCTTCTTCAAAAGGAGTTAAGAAATATATATAAAATTTCTATTTTCATTTGCATATCCTATTGCATGACAAACTGTCCGTCTGAAAGTGTTTGTATTGTTGGCCATTTTGTGCAGTGCATGAGTCCAAGACAAATTTCCCTCTGGGACAATAAAGTATATATCTTAAAAGAAAAAAAAAATCATCACTCAGACTATGGCCTACTATACAGTAGCACAACTGTGTGTCTCTGACTCTATATGTTAGCCTTGAGAACTCTGCATGAGATCTGATAAAGGACCATCTCTGGAAGAAGGCCCCACCCCCACACTAAAGAAAACTCATATATGGACAGACACGCACATTAATACACTTAACTTCTTTTCGAGTTCAGACGGACAAGACAAGCCTGCCAGGTATCTACTGTAGTCTCACCAACACAATTTAGATTGAACGCAAGAAAACAAAGCTTTATACTCAAGACCAATTCTCAGCATGGCGACAGTGATGTGCTTGACAGGATATCTTCTGCTGTTTTTGGTTACTGCTACCATCCCAAGCTCAGATCCTGATGTCGTCTTTGGTGTTAAGGGAGGATGTGCGAAACTGCACCTTCATTCCTTCCCAGTGGATTACGCTGTGCTTTACAGGGTCTCCGCTGATGGAGGTCTGATTCAGCTCAACTGCTCACAGGCCGAGTGGCCACAGCTTCAATATGGAATTTTCAGTGATACTCAATCAGAATGTCACATGCGGTGTGATACTCAATCGAAAGGGTACCAATTTGGAAGGTGCTTATTTGTAATCCAGCGCCTTACTCTGTCCCACAGTGGAGATTACATGGCTGAAGGCTGGAAAGGGGGAAACCTGACAAGACAGCAGAGCTTTCCGTCTCATAGTCTGTGCCGAAGGTAGTGGACTGTCTTCTGAGCAAGAGGTAGTGTTTGATGACAGCGCTGTAATCTGTAGGCTTGATGCTGGTCTGGAACCAGGCAGCAGCTTGCACTTGTACCAGTCAACTGTGCCACAGTTGGGCAGAATACAAAGCACTGACGACTTAGGCTCAAACATGATCAGTAAGACTCTGGTTCTGAACACCAACTTGTCCCTGGAGCCGCTGGTTGAGGATCTGAAGGGAAGACTGCAGGTTGATCTGAAGAATTCTCAGGTTACACTGTCTGGGAACACGGGAGCTGACTCTGGAGACTGGTATTGTACAATATGGAGGGAGCTCAATGCCAAACCTATAGACACAGTATAATAAACAGAAAACAAAAAAATGTATTTGCTCATGAACAAGAGAACCTGACCCTTCACTGCATTTCAAAACGGAAGTCCCCTGAAGAAGCATACTGGCGACACTCCAAAAGGGGACGTCCATGTAAGCGACAACCAGACCCAACAACAGGAAGTGATGATGTACATGCCAAACAGCAGTCAGACTGGGAACTACTCCCTCATCATTCCCTCTGTATCCCTTCAACACTCTGGGTCGTACTATTGTGTAAAATATTACACAATTAAGATTGTGACACTCTACTGTTTGTGCTAAACCCTCACCCCTGAATGTTAGGTTTTCTCAGGGGGGAAATGTCCTTCTGGATGTTTCTGAGCTCATTAATGCATCTTGGTTTGTGGAAGGAGTGCAGTGGTACCGTCAGAAAGTTCTAGAACCAAAGGTTCTGATTCTGGACACAGAAAATAAATCTGTACTTTTCCCAGAGGATCTGAGAGAAAGAGTGACTGTAATCAAATTACCCCCATATTACTCCCTGCTCATATCCAACCTAACACCAGAGGACAGTGGGATGTACACAAGCAGAGTGATTGGGAAAGAGAGAAGAGAATGGAGTAGTTATGAGCGCTGCACTGAGGGAACCATCCACCTACTGTACAGGGATCCCTTTGGGGTGGACTCTCCTTTCTACAGAGCCTATGCTTCATTTGTAGGCTGTGTGCTGCTGGGAATGGTTGCAGCTGTGATTTGGTTCAACTTGAGGAACAGAGTTGGAGAACTGAACTCTGGAGGTCAGAGTGGAGATGAACACATCTATGATTATGTGGACCTGGCTGAAGACAAAGTCTGAGCTCAATACACTTTTCCCCTGCCACTGGTGGTGCTGTTGAATACAGTGTACTGTGAATTCAACATGCTTTCCTTTCTACTGTTGTCTATGTGCTGTAGTTGCAGAAGATGCAGGTGCACATTCAATTCATGCCAAATCAGCCACCTTGCTTAGAATGCAGTATTTTAAACAATATGACCTTTGAAAGTGCTTTGTTATTTCCTGCCACTTTAAAAATGTAATTTTTGAATAATAAAAACAATTTAAAAATATGGAATTGTCTCTTAATTGTGTCATAGAGGCCTGGATTAAAGAAAAAGGCAGTTGACCGATTACCAAGTTGAAATTCAGAGGCTGTAAATAAAGGTAGATTAGTGTACCTGGCTAGCATGCTAGTAACCTGAAAATTGAGGGTTTGAATCTCAAGCTGCCACCATCAAGGCATGTAGTCCAAAGATGCTCAAGGGGAGAATTGTATTTCCAGTAATAGGCCATAGTTGACTGTGCTGTGTTGTAAACAAGCCTTTTAAGTTTTAGCTCAGCATAGGTGCTGGAATGTAAAATAGCAACTCTCTGGGTACTTTACTTTCCAGTGCCTATGCTAAGCTAAAGCTAGAATTGGGGTTGACACTCGCAACCAAACTTTCCGGGACCCCTTTATGATGGACTGCTGTACCAACCAAGATTACACAGGTTCGAAATAATAAACATAAAAGATGAATTCCATTCAGAATGTTTATTGCTTATAAGGGGGAATGAGAAGGGAAAGGGGAAAGTGGAAAATGGAATGCCGCCAGAACCTACAGTATAAAGAAACACAATGTTAAACAACCAAACACAAAAAATATATATTTATTATGTGGCTTTATAAATTATGTTTGGAGTATCTATTGTGCTACACAACAATTAACCCAACAGCATTAAAAAGAGGAGTGGGCTACAAATAAACAAAATAATAATAATAATCAAAAGCAGCAGATAAAGGCTTACTTGAGGGAGGCAGACTAGCAGGGAAGGTGTGGCAGGGCCCCACCAATACTCGTGTAATTAGCCAAAGCAAAGTGACTCACCTGTGACAGGCCTACAACCCACAGCAACCCACAAAAAAAAAAAAAAAAAAACGTCCGGCCCAGGCGTCAACATTCCAAGCCTGACAATGAAGAGAAGCATCTAGCTGCGGTCTGTAGGACAAAGTAGGAGGGTGTGGCTATAGTAGAACATCCAGAGGAGCTTGCTGCAGACGTTGAAGGACCTCAGCCTCCTCAGGAAGTACAGCCTGCTCTGCCCCTTCTTGTAGAAGGTATAGCATAAGGGGTAGATTAATTTTCTCTTAATGCCTCAGGTCCAAATGCATTGGCTATACAACATCACCACCAATACCAGCTGATCTATAAATGGGGGAGGGGGTACCTGTCTAAATTTAGCCTATGTTTACTGAGATCCTGCGTCCTCTGCTTTAAAAGTAGTACTTTCCGAGGTTTATTACGTTCTAATACATTCCATACGCACTTTTGTAAAAGAAATGCACGTACACTGGGCACATAAGATTTCAGAATATGGCTTATGTCTCTATGTTGCCCCTGCATGCCACTGGCTTAAATATTACCAAAATTGTCCATTTTGCAAAAGCCACATTTCTTAATTTTGGGATTTATTGTAATGAGGAGGGTGGGGCGTATGTCAACCTATGCATAATATCCTGAGGGTGTTTGCTTTTCAGAAAATGTATGGGATATATGGTGAAATTAGTTTTGCTATGTACCAAAGTAACTGAGGGAAAACTGCAAACCAGTCCACATAGGGATTGACGGATAGTCAGTTTGATTAGCCTACTCTACATTTCATTTCAAGGGTCATGCTTATGCACCACTTTGGCATAGTTTCTCCCAGTTGTTAAATGTATATTTATTTCAGCTTAGATCATTTCTTTGGGGTTTCCAGAGCAACATATAGAAGTCCTAAGAAATATTGAGTATTGAAAAATAATAAAACACATTAAAATCTTCACTAATTCAGACATAGGGACAGCTTTTCCCACTGATGAACAAAAACAGATAAATGAATCGTCATAGGAGGCCATTCTAAATAGTGTCATTAAAACTAGTATTATTATATTACAATAGTTGTCATTTTTCTAAAGGTGTTTAACACAGAATTTTCCTTTCACAGTGTGTGTGTGTGTGTGTGTGTGTGTGTGTGTGTGTGTGTGTGTGTGTGTGTGTGTGTGTGTGTGTGTGTGTGTGTGTATGTGTTAGGGTACGGTGAGATAGGGTTTCTTGCTGAATACTGTTTGTTGCGTGATGGAGATTATCGTGGAAGTTCTCAGATAACTGACACCAATTACTTGCTTAAAATAAGATCAATCGAGACTGGAGTAAAGGTTGACCGAGGCTTTCTTTATTTCACAAAACCAGCAAGGCAGATGCATAGACAAAGTCAAGCAATATGCCAAGAGCTCTGGTAGTGTGAAGAGGCTCAGTGCAGTGAAGGTGTTGGTTCTCCCAAGGGATCCAAGAAAGTCTGAGCTACTCTTCCCAATCCTTCTAGCCTGGCAGGCCATCCTATATCATTGAAATGTATAGTCTGGCATCGAGAGATTAACCGTACTCAAGCAAGTATAAAAAAGTCTTGTTTCTTGAAAATAAGTCTTATTTTTAGTCTAAATAGAAATAAAATCTTGTCAAGCAATTTTTACTTAATATTGTAAAAAAAAAATATATTGTCTTATTTTGAGAAAATGAATCTAACTTTTTCTTATTAAGATTTGCCAGCTAATATCAAGAACCAACTAATTTAACCAGTAGCCTAATAAGCTATAGGCCTAGTGAAAATTGACAAATGATCTTAAGAAAGCAATCAGATTTTTTCCCCTTATTTTTTTCTCATTTTAAGTCTAAATAAAAATAAAATCTCGTCAAGCAATTTTTACTTAAGAAATATTGTCTTATTTTGAGATGGAAATGGATCTAACTTTTTCTTATTAAGATTTTCCAGCTTATAAGATGGATTTGAACATTTACAAATGATCTCAAGAAAGCAATAAGATTTTTTCCCCTTATTTTAAGACTAAAACTCATATACACAAATACATTTTCTCATTTCAAGAATCTTAAAGAAAATGACAGAAATGTAAGGTTTTCAATCCCTCTTCACAGTCTTAAAACTTTATTATAACTAGTTGAACACCACAATGAAGCAATCCAAAATGCTATATCAGCCACAGTTTGGATATGACACAATGACCCATTTTCGTTTTGGTGCCCTGGAC
>JAODXP020001334.1:0-22481 GCA_027497455.2 Sardinella longiceps | reverse complement strand
TGTTGACATTGTGTTTGTAGTACCACAGTGTATTGCATGAATGTGAAATGTTATGGTCACACCCTACAGTAGGTTCTCATTCTCTTGGTTGAGGACAATAGACATTGTAGACATTGACCAAGACCTGAGAAATATTTAGCTTTTTTTTGTTGTTGTTGTTCTTTGAATGTATGGGAAAAGGAAGAAACCACAGGAGACATTGTGTTTGTATTTCACTATAGGTTGTACATTGAGTTACAGTATTTCACTATTCTCCCCAAAACACACTTGATAAAAATATTAAATTAACACCTTGTGGAGTTGAGATAACTCGGCTCACATGGACTTGATTCATGTCATGCAATGTAAAATCAATGAACGTCTTAGCTGATCATTGTAAACAACTGCAATCAACAATGAAACATGAAGCAAAAGACAAAAGACCCCGGCGATACACTTGGAGACTTGAACTAAAGATTGTATACTTGTTTTTTTTTTTTTATCTTCATGGTGAAAACAGCTTCTGCCTGTATAATATTGGAGCTTCCAGCAAAAAAAGTCTAAGATATAATTTCTTTTTGTATGTCTCGCAGAGTTGGGCATAGTAGGTATTCCATCTAGATTACTTGGTACCTCTTGTACTTCAAGAATATGGTATATACAGTAAGCATTTTGATATTTTACTCAAATAAGTACTGTAACTTTTTTCATTTAAGCATGGAATTTGTATGTACTGAAGTTGAACTTGTATTGTAGGCTAAAAAGTGTGTGCGGGTGTGTGCATGTGTGTCTGTTTGAGTGTCTGGTTTTCTTTCAGTGAGTTTAAACACAGTCTTGTTTTAGCAAAAAATTTTAGATAAAATCACCGCCTAATGTACCGTATAGGTAACTATTTTATGGAGATTTTGTGATGAATTTTGTGATAAACCTATGACCTGAAAGTAAGATTTTTTGCTGTACAGTTTCTTGAACTGATTCTTTAATTGAGCAAATTGCAGCAGTCCTTAACGATAACCTCAAGTGTCAGTTTGGATTGTAGTATTTCAAGACAAACCATCCATTAGCTACCAGCTAAAGAAGCTACCATTCGTCTAGTTTTAAAGGAAAAATCTGGTGTGATTAAGTCCATAATCATGTTGTTTTAGGTCACCGAGTGCTGTCTGTAGGAAAAAGTAAAAATTAGATTTAAGATTTAGATTAGAGAAAGTTAGATTTTCTTACCAGCAACACTCTGTGAGCTCAAATAATACTAAATGCTGTACACTAGCATTGTGACTGAACTCCAGCCAGACTTACACCTTGACTGACTTGCATGCTACTGCTTTGCTCATTCAAGCGACATGTGAACTGCCCTAATGACACATTAAGAACTGAACATGAACCAAAATGGCTCACCACAAACTGAATGATGTCATTACAACCCTTAATGCCTATGTGTGTCTGGATGTATGTATGTACTGTATGTGAGTGAACGAAAGTGTGACAGATTTTGTGATTTTTTAATTTTTACTAAAAGGCAATTTGTGTGTGTGTGTGCTCTTATGTGTGTGTGTGTGTGTGTGTGTGTGTGTGTGTGTGTGTGTGTGTGTGAGATCTCTCTGTGTGTGTGTGTGTGTGTGCTCTCTGTGTGTGTGTGTGTGTGTGTGTGTAAGAGACTCCCTCGGTGGTGGGAGCGTGTGCTCTTTGCTTACTGTAGATGGCACTTCACATTCTATTCGCTGAAGCATGCTCCCTTAACTTGCCAACCTCTGGGCATGCCGCCGACGCTCCACCTTCACCACACTATTACACCCGTGGGACAGACCATTGTAGTACATCTAGCTGCTGTGGCTTCTGTTTGTATTTACAATATACATATGATTGAAAAATTTTTTTTTTTTTTGCCTGCTATATGATCTGTAAACTTTGATATATTGTACAGAAAATAGCACTTCTCTAGATGTGAAGGATCTCTGAAATAATAACTAACTCCTGAATGTGTGACTCTCTCCTCAGGTCTTAGACACGTGTAATTTGATACACTGCATGACAAGATGTTGCCTATGGCTCTCGGTATTAACCTAAGAATCTATATGGGTGATGTACTGGTGTCCTACTGTGTAATGTTTGTGCTAGATGTACAGTAAGTAGAGAATATGGCAGGACTCACCTCTTCCTCTCTGACCAGTGGGTATTCTTTCAATGTTTGACTTTGTTCTGAATTTAGAGGGCACTCCAGTGCTTCTAGAATTACTATTACTTTGGCTTTATTGATTTCTTAAAATTTCTCAGTTGAATTTAATTGACTTTTGTCATTGTACCACCTGTCACAACTTAAGGTTGGTGATTTTTTTTTTTTTTTGTATGTTTCATGTTTTCTCTGCATTTTCAGTCCTATTTCCTGTGTGGAGAGTTACACCAGTTCAGCTTGTGATGTATGTCACATGATTGGTAAAGAGCGCAAATCAGTTGAAATAAAGGGTTGTTAGAATGTTGAATACTTGTAATTATTATCTGTTCTCACATTCACATACACACACAGCACTATAGTTAAATCAATCACCTATTGATCCCTCAGCATCAAAATTTCAATCGATCGAAATTTGTTTGTTTGTTTTTTGCCGTTTAACTTGTCATTGTAATTTCAACAAAAACACAGTTAACCAATATGCATGCAAAGGGGAATTTAATGAAATTAAAAGATTTAGTTTGAAAGAAAAGGAGTTTAGTTTAAAAGGATTGAGGTGTAAAGCGATCTGATGATCAAAATGTCCATTCAGCTGCATTGGGGAGTCAGGTTGTCACTGGGCAGGTTTTCTCTTAAAACCCTGGAGCAGTCAGGATGTTTCCTTAATCCCTTGCCCCAGTCAGCTCAGCTGTGGTCTCGTCCAGCTGGGTCTCGGAGTATGTTGCACCACCTTTAGAATATATTGTATACACTTTACATTGTAGACATATCTAAAGTATCAAAAATGTTACAGCTAATGACTGTGTCTGTACTGTATATCCATACTATGTCCATATAGATGTATTTCTCTTACCTGGCGTACTGTTGTTCTCTTCAGTAGAGTTCATGAAGCTGCAAGAACCAACTTTGGCACTTTTCTTTAGGTTCTGATGGAGTAAAAGAAAGAGGTATTATTTCAAATTCCTATATAAATCATACCCATGTATGTTTATGTGCATACTCACAAATCTTGTTGAATCACTTTGTCGCTCTCACTAATCTTTGAAAGCAACATAATTTAGCACAACATTGAATACCATTTTTAAGAATAAAACTGAATTCTACCTTGAATGAGAATCTGATATTAGGCATCCTGAAAAACCAGCATCCCACAGTTGCTTCTTCCTGTGACCCCTCATGTGCTCCAGCAGTCTCAGGTGCTTGATAAGTTAAAACAAAAAGAGAAAGTGGTTTATCTTCTCTTTCTAAACATCAAAGTCACGGAAGAAAGGTTGTATTTAGATAACCAACAAGAACTTACTTGCGTTTGCAACTGGAGAGCCTTTGCCTTCCATTTGATGGATGCTGTGTTCTTTCTTAGATTTCTAAAGAGCATATGAATAAAAGATACCATTCAGCTGGATACAGTCATGTATGACAGAGGTTAAAGACCTAATGGCAGTATAGTAATGAATCCCAATGATCTTTGGTACACTTCATGACACACATACATAGCTGAGTGATTGGCATAATACTTTACCCTCCATCTAAATGTTGGGATCTTCAGCTTGGAGAACATGTTGTTGCGAGTCTTGCCCCCTTTCTTTTTATGTGAGTCTGTAGCATGTTGCCCTGGAAGGGGACATGCAGGTGCTGGTTTGCATGTGAGGCTGCATGTCTTCACGATTTCTTTAACCAGCCTCTCGACCACCACTAATGCAAAGGCTGGGCTTTCCAAGGAAGACCGTAAAGCCTCCTCTGACTCAAATTCTTGGGTAAGTTCCCTGTAGACATCGCTCACAATCTGGTGGAATTGAACTCCGTGAGGATAATGCTCATCACCAGACACACCAAGAGCTGTTTTGACCTCAAACAGAACTTTCTCCGTAAGTTCTTTGCACATGTCCAGGAGATTGTCTGGAAGGTCAGCACTCTTCTGTATGCTACTGATTTTGGTCAGAAGTTGGATAATGAGCATACAAACAAAAGAGGCATAGTCTTTCCCGTCAGATGCCATAAGGCGAGACAAAAGGTTGACTTCACAGAGACTATCATTGTGCCCCCGCTGACCCTCAGCTAAGTCAACATTTTGTCCAAACTGTGAGGAGAGTAGGCCCATGACCTCTTGAGTCATCACTTTTGTGAATTCATTCACACTGTTTTTGAGTGCCTCTGGTGATGAATTCAAGGCCTCCAGGTTACGCTCTGACAGGTGCTGGTGGTCAGAAGAAGCGGAGGGGAACAAAAAATCTAAGAAAAATCTCCTCACAGCCCCTTCAGCATAGCCGTAGATGAAATCAGATGGAACTTCCTTCTTTTCCAGTGCTCTTGGTGACAACCTGAAAAGGACAGAATCAGACAGACTCCTACCCACAGGCACAGATTGAGTTTGGACGGCATGATCCTCCTTCAGATTCCTCTGAATTTCAACTGCTAGGTCATGGGAGAATTTATACATTTCTGTGTCCACTCTTTTAGTGGAGGGAACACAGTTCTCGCCCTCAGAGATGGTGTCTACACACAAGGGAGAAATCCCTTCAGTGGTCACCTCTGGAGTACCTAGAGAGCCACAGAGTGTCTTTCCAACAGCAGAGGACTTTGCTTGCAGGCTAGGGCTTTGAGGCCTGTCGATCATCCGAACCTCTGCCAATAAAGCACCTAGAATCCCATGAAGCAGTGCTCCTTCCTCTGACTCTTTGGCACTGGTTGGTCTTGGAATCTCCTGCTGCATGGAGACGATGGCCTGGCTGATAAAATTCCTTGCCTGAGCAATGGTCATCTCCTTGTTGCAGTCAGAGGAAGATTTGGAACACAATTTCCCCACAAGGTTCCGAACAGCACTGAACATCCTATGAGAAGTTGTGTGGATCCTTCTCATAGAGATAGCTCCTATGGATCGTGCTGTCGCATAAAGGTGATTCATCGCCCCAATCACGTATCCAACAACGTTGTATGCTGCCAGGTGAATGCTTTGTTCTGAGAGGCTCTCATTCAGGGATCCCATGATATCACCAACTAGGTTGTCAGCAATTGTTTCTGACAGACAACCAGATGGATAGAGAACATGAACCTGGCAGAGCTCTTTCAGACTTTCCACTTCAGCCATTGACCCGTCATCATCTTTCGTAGACACCAAGGCAGCACCAGGGCAGGAGTCATTCTGTAGGTTTTTCAGCAGAATGTCACTCACATGTTTCGTTGCCTTTTTGTGGAATTCGGCATCAATCAGACGGCTCAACATAGGAGCACAACGACACAGCGCTGCTGAATCTGTAGGGAGATCCAAAATGGGTGCCTCTACTGAGGTTTGAGTCCCATTTGGCTGCTGCAAACCGCACACTCTCCTTATAGATGCCTCCAAAATTTGATTAACTTCCTCCTTTGCTGCTGCCAGTAGCATTTCCTGCGTGATCTCAGTTCCTTGTGTCTGAGATGGCTTGACAGCTTTCTTCTCTTCGGAGGTGTTCACCCTGTTCAAAGGCATAATGATCAGATGCACATAATCTACCAATGGATTTACAGTAGAAGTTAGTACACAGTTAAATTACAATGGCAAATGGAAAGATACCCTGACACCCAAGGACTATTTGGGTATGATTCGCAGTATGGAATAGCTACTTAAAGATTCCATTGGGTCCTCAAAGTAATAAAGAAATATATGTACTGTATGTTACCTTTTCATTCCACACATAAGCACATGTGCAGCAGGGACCCTCAGACCTTTACGGAGGGCTGGAAGCAAGTGGCAACGAGCCACCCGGACGACTTTTATTACAATGCCAGCACAAAGATGGCCAACATCTTCTTTCGTCCCCTGAGTAAACAAAATTATATAAAGATTATCTTTCCTCGGGGAAGCCCGGAAATAGAAGTTCCATAGAAAAAATATGTTTCTAATATGTCCCAGAACAAAGTATCCATGCAATTTGTATACCTCAGCCAACATGAAGTAATAGCTTAAAGAATAGCCTATAGAATTTACATTGACTTGATAAGAGAGCTAAGTAATACAAATAGGAAGTGCTGCTATGTTGAAATTGAACTCACAGGAACACAGAGAGCCTCACGGACTACTTTCCAATGCCTGAAAAAAGTGAAAAACAATACAAGCAAAAAAAACAGAAAACAACATCAGATTATTATTATTATTATTATTATAAATAAGCTAGTAATAGTAGTAGCTCTTACTCTTCCGTCATGTTTTCAACAAGGCGCCGTATCATCGGGGACAGATTCATACGCCCCAGATCTGAAAAAGTACTTATTGTTATTTTCAATAAAAATGCTTAACAATTTATTTTGATTACATTTATTGTCCTTTTTGGATGTGATGTAAGATAGACTAACCTGCATCACTGTTTGAGGTCCTTGTCTTTGAGCTACATTCAGCCAAGGATTCAGGTTTCTTTCTTTGCTGTCACAAAAAAAGTATTGAAATTGTTAAATTCATTCATTCTCAGTAATATACTAGGCAACATCTTGTGTGTGTGTGTGTGTGTGTGTGTGTGTGTGTGTGTGTGTGTGTGTGTGTTTGTCAGGCGAAGGGGAAGGGGAAGGAGTTAATAAGACAAAGCAAGTTAAAGGGAAAATGTGTGAATCAACAAGAAGAAATGTGTGAATCAATTCATAGCCCTTTTGTTTAGGGTCAACTTGAACTAACACTAGTGTAACAGATGTCATGCGTTGTGTCATGAAAGTAGACCACAGACACGGAGATTCAGTCGTGATGTTTACTGGTAAAGAAGATAGACTAACGTTACATCACTCGCAGTCCAACCTGGCAATGCTGCCACACTTGCGCGGGCAAGATAAACTGGGCGTAAACAGAAAGCATCTTTACAATAATGTACAGTATATAAAAGAAAACAGACATGTACACTGGTAAAGAAGATAGACTAACGTTACATCACTCAGCAGTCCAACCCTGGCAATGCTGCCACTATAAATATAGAGACACGTAGCCTGTGTTAGCAACAACAGGAAAATATACATACTGTAATAAGCTAATGGTCTATATGTACTGGAGCGATGCAATAAACATTCAAAGTGTGTTGTCTATCAACTGTCTATCAAAGTCTTGGTACATGTACACTGAAATATGTGACAAATATGCAAATAAAATAATAAAAATCTTAAGAATTATTAAGAGTATCAAACTCGTGACCTACCACTTGCGCGTGGCAAGATAAACTGGGAAGAGCCGAACGCATCATTCCCCTAGTGGCTACTGGTTTCTTAAAGAAACAGAACACTATTTACATTTAACTGGCAAGTGGAAATATCAAGTCCTGTTAACACTAGCTAAATGGGGCACATTAGTTTACTTAATCCTGTAATTTATTTGGTATTACTAGGCTACTGTCTGTGTCAGTTACACCTTTAACATTTTAAGCTGTCCTAAGAACCAGTCACAACCAGTTAACCTAGCTATGGCATCAGAAGCCGGTGTAGCATATGGGAACACCATGGCAACATTATCATTTGGGTGTGGGTGGAGCAGTGAGATAGGCTTACATGAGGGAATGGGAATGCCCAACTACATGGGAATGCCTATTTGGTGTCCACAACCAGATATTGGGTACCCAGTCTTGGGTATCTTATCTCAACTTCTGATATGTTGTCTTGGTAACATGCTTGTTACCAACATGTATGGCAACTATGGCAACCAGTGTCTATGACAACATGCTCATTATGATGTCATGTTGTCATGACAGCAAGCAATTTCTGTTGTCATGGTAACAAATTAGTTCTTAACATACTTTTGTGTAGGCCTAAGTTTAGGACTAGGCTATTTGACATATATTGTTTTGTTAGGCATAATCTTTTGCAATTCTATCTAGAAAGTTAATTTAGATATAGAAAATAAATAAAAAAAATAATGTTCCTTAGCCCCACAAATGGCCACATGTGCCTATGTCAGTCTCAAAATTGTAGACTTTAGCCTACTACATAGCCAATTACCAAACTAGCCTTAGCCTAACACTTTTGTTCTCATATTAAAATAATTAATAACTTAAGCCTACCTCGTTTCCTTCCGACATGATGCCGTGAATAGCCGGCAAGAACTGATAAATAGGCCTATCACACAGAGGAGCGGTAGGCTATGTTACTGCACAGTCTGCACACTTATCACGGTCTGATGGAACACTCTCAAGATCATCACGTAAATAATGTTTAATGACTATTATGACATCATGATAGCGCGTCATAATGCTCTACCGCTCACCTGCTGCGCTGACCCTGCTAACACAAACAAACTGACAATTTTGACAAGTTTTGCTATTTATTCCATTTAATTGGTGGAAAGAAATGAGATATTTAACCAGTAACCTACCGTAAATTGGACGAATAAATAAATGGCCTAATAGCCTACCTTTCGCATAGCCTAGTCGAGGCTACAATTTAGTTGGTGGAATTCATTCGACCCTTCATATGGATTTATTCTGCGATCACAGACTGATTTTATGTAGACTCCTCTGTGGATCGAACCACACACCCCTGAGGAAATCATAATTTTTCTGTTTTAGCCAATTGTTATCTGTTTTCTGCACAAATGCATTTTTAATTGTACTTACTTATGTAGGCTAAATATCTTGTAAAAGTAACATCATGTAGGCCTAGGCATAACATCAGGTTATGTGGAGGACTGGCTAACAATAATTTCACTGCATCACCAAATCATTCTGCATCATTGTAGCCTATTACTTCGAAGTTCGAACTAAAGACAACATATTCATGTTGTGCTATAGGCTACAGCTGAACATGTGAATTCACAACATTACAGTATGGAAGAAGACGGAAAGTGTTAAAGGTGCCATGCCACACCACTACAGGGTATTTAAATTGTTCTTTGAAGTCTACAAATAGGGTATGTGACTTCACTTGGACTGAGAACGGTCCAAGGAGACCGTAATGAGATCGTTTGCAGCCTGTAGGAATAGCCTTCGAAAATTTCATGCGGTTCTTCCGGTTTTTTTTCCACTGCTGCGCTCTGATTCGCTGCTGAAGCTCGACGTTGTAAAGCACATGGACGAATATTTACATTAGTTTTACTTGCGAATTGCGAGGTACGGAAAAAAAAACTTGGAATATTATCATGAAACCGAGAAAGAGGATATCTGCA
The DNA here is from genome assembly GCA_027497455.2 of Sardinella longiceps. Lineage (NCBI taxonomy): Eukaryota > Metazoa > Chordata > Actinopteri > Clupeiformes > Clupeidae > Sardinella > Sardinella longiceps. The sequence continues at coordinate 13,233 of JAODXP020001334.1, read as the reverse complement.
CCAACCTAGCTTGCAGATTGTAAACGGCCACTTTGCAAAGGTAAGCTTACTACATAGTCAGGATGTCACAGTAGCCAACATAATCAGATACTTATTGCAAGAGTAGCCGACTGTTAGCCTACATCCACAGTCAGATTACACTTACCAAGACTGTTGAATTCGTCAAGTTGACAAGTTGTCTGTTACCATTTCATGGATATTCCTTCTTTTTCGCGAGTATTTCAAGGGGCGGGCTTTAGTCAAATACAGGAGAGCATGGATTGGGCGATAATTCTCCTCAGTCAGCCAATGGCTGTAACGTTGTCTATACTACGTAGCACTGACCATGGATTCAAACTGACCTAATTTCTTTGAATATTTCTTTTAATGGGCTATTGCCTATAGCGAAGACAGTATTACATTTTCACATGCACTGTGTAACTTGAGGTCATATAGAACTATTCTATACCAAAAGCAACAGGTAAAAACGGCTTTGTGTGGCGGGGCACCTTTAACAAGTGCCACTGTGGCACCACCTGCTGGCCATGCACCACCTGTCAAAACCATATAGCTGCCAGCTTTTCTCCTGCAACCTGATTGTCACCATGATATTGGAAACATAGTCATGTAAATGAGGTACGAGGTAGACTTTCGAATGGATAGACACTCCTCCAAGGGTTAACAGGTATAGGCCTACACCTCCACCAGTGCTCTTTTTCCTGTTTACAGTGTCGTTGATATGAGGAAGCTGAACTGTTTGTGGAATTAGTGGTCTTACTGCAGATAGGGAAATAGATCACTGACCGTACTGACTAATTGAACAAATCCACTTCCATCATCCTTGAGATATAAGCCAAAGAGGAACATGTTTTAAAGCCTCATCCTCCAATTAATCTTTTTGAAAGCAGGTGCCTCCATGCCCACACATACACAATTCTGTCACTTGGTATTGAGTTTTTTAAAAAGTATGAGAACACTTAGTCCTCAGCTTGCTATTTGCTTCTGTGCAATGACGTGGTGGAGGGATCAAGCAGAAAGACGCATTCATGATTACAAAAAAATAATTTGAAACTATTTGAAAAGAAATGCTGCTTCATGTTAGCTTCCATAGCCATGGGAATACTACATTTCAGTAGACTGGTATGTCAAATGTGAGGATGTGAAAATAGCCGCACTTACCTACAATGAATCAGAAACAGCACAAAGGTTATGGGAGCCAGTCACATGAGGCAGTTGGGCTGCAGATGTGAGCCTTGAGGAAAGGGTGAATGTATCACTGTTAAAGTCGGTTATGTAGGTCATGTAAGGGTCTGTGTCTATTACAGATTACAAGACCAAGAAATACTGAAACTTGGACTTAAAATTAAAAACACTAAAATTAACAACATGCTTGCACAGAAAGTGTCTTTACTATAATGTCTCGAAACTGCCATAATTACATGTACTAAGTAAAAGGACTGTATAAGAGACATTTGAGTTCATGCGTCCATAATGTGTGACATATGCAATCAATTTGAAACTTCTGTGCAGTCAGTACATCTCACCTAGATATTAGATATTACAACTTTGGCATGCAAGAAAACCATATTACTGTAACTATATCTATGTATAGCCACAGGCTACTTTGGCAATGTTAATAGAAGATTGTTTGAAGACGGCTGCTTCATGAGACTCATAATAAACCAGTTTTGCTACTGAAGAAACCTCAAAGTGAGATGTGGAATAAAACATTGTTTTAGTGACTAGTGACACATCATAACCATCTCTGGCAAAAAAGATTTGGCAGGAGGGGGAACTCTCATATTTTGTGTCTGCACAAACAAAGAAAAATTTATTGAAGAAGAATAGCCCTTAACCTTTGAGAGTAATGACCACACAGGGCAGCTCTGGCCTGCTGATTAGGGCTTAGGACTTCGAAGGGTTGCAAGTTCTATCCCTGACCACTCGACCATGGCTGAAGTGCTATTAAACAAGTCACCTAACTTCTGGCAGCCCAATGCTCCAGGTTACTGTCTACCTCACCTCGCTGTGTGTTCACTGACTGTAGTGTGTAGGCCTATCTCATTAATTCACAATTAGGTTAAACACAGAGGTCACAATTCTCATTATCATGAAAACTTGGCAGCACTGACTCTGCAGAAGATACTTCATTGCTTGACTTTCCATTTAGCCTACATGATTCATCTACATCAATGTCATTTCAACAACTTTATGTGAATTGAGAAACATAGTATCTAAATTGTGTAATTTTCTGTCACTTTATAACTGATTTCCTCTTTTCTTTTTTCACATACAGGTACATTTACATTAACTTACGCCTATGTGATTCTGTTCGATAATTGGAATGGCTATTCGAACACAATGATTTTGCGTTTCTCACACAAAAAGACAGGTTTATGTCATAAGCATGAACTTGACTATCAAAATGTCAACTGCACAGTCGTGCTGTGAGGCGTTGACAGCTGTAAAGATGGGAACAGAAAGGTACCTCAACAAGAAATGAAAGACTTTATTTGCTGCACCAAACATAATCAAGAACAGGTTGAAATATCCAGTGACCTACAAGCTACAAGTAAACATCTTTCATATTTACCAGTCTATCACTTCAAGGCATATAATTTTGCTTATTTGTACCTTGTACAGTACACATATTACTATTATTATGCACATGCATGTAGTAAAACAACAAGCTGCATGTCCAGTTTGTTCGACTTTTAAATCATGCAAACAAGAAGAAGGAAACCACTATTTAGTGGTTTCCTTAATAGAGAGCATCTTCACTCTTTGCCTCTTTGACAGACAAACAGGAAAGAGATTAAACCTGATAACAAATATTTGTTTTCACAATTACTGTACATCTAAAAATAAGCATGTCCTTCCCCTATACATTTAATCTGGAAAATGAGAACATTCTGTTTGGTCCTGGGGTTGTGAAATTGATGTGAAATAAGATAAATGTGTTAATTAAGATAAAATCATTACTTTTATCACTGTCATGATAAGCCAGCATCTTGTGGTTGACTGACGCTGTAATAGGCCTTCATGGTGGAGTGCAGGACAAAGAGACGTGATGGTTATTTCCTGTGAAGAAATAAGGTACTGAGAACGTGAGATCGGATGTGTTCATAACAACCTAACCCTTATTAGGTTGCAGCTCAGTTTTTAAGACTAACATACTTCAACCAACCACAACATATAGAACGATGACAGCTCAGGCCTGGTCTGTGTGGATTCTATATTTCTGTCTGCGCGTTCATCATGGTATAGTATACGGTACATGCATGCTAGTCTTCAACTTGTGTAATACCATATGCTGTGTTTATAACTCTCTCTAATTTACCCTGGCAGCTCTTCCAGAGAACATTCATGTAACAATCAAATGTGAATTAGGGGACACAGTATACCTGCATCCTGGCATCACTGTCACAAACAATGACAGAGTAATTTGGAGATTTCAGAACAAACCGTTGATAAAAAATAGTGTACTAAAAGCGGATCCAACCAAGTATGCAAAGTCAGCTCAGGGTGGCTTGATTATATGTGGTGGACATAAAGGAGATTCTGGTTTATATAAGGCAGAAATATTCGACATCGAGGGCATACAGACAAAGAATCAAACAATCCAGCTCAAGATTGAAGGTATGTGACACCATTATTCTTATATTTTATTTATATATTTTTTATTCTTATATATATATGTTGTAATAACCATTCAACAAATTTCTGAAATATACCCAGTTTGCTTTCATGTTGTGTTCTGTACCAAGGGGCTCCCATTATGTTCCAAACAGATATTTTCTGTTTTTCCTCTGAAAGTGAACTAGAAAATCACACTTTCTGCTTTATTTCAATAACTTAAGGTGATCTCTCAAGCCTTGCTGAGACAAAATATTGCAATATAAGCCTAGTTGGCGCAACAAATGGATCATGCCATCAAAGCAAAAAACGAGGTAGGTTCATAAAGTCTTACATCACTTCAACATATTGTTTACCACTTTTTAACAGACAAAAATCTGTATCATTTTATGTTAAGGTAGTATTCATAAAGCAACATGGAGATATTTATAAAGGGTTAGAACTCATTTTTTATGCTTTCAAACTTGTGATATTAGTGTATTACTATTTATACAAATCTCATGAATGTACTCAAGGAATTTTACCGTAAAATGGTATGTTATCATATTCATAAGCCTTTGAAACTTCTTTGGCCTTTTGATACGGGCAATTCCATATGATTTGAAATAGGCCCGACACCATGGTCCTCCGATTTTCCTGATTTGTCCAAATATTCCTCCATATCTCATTAGAATAAAACCAAAATTTCAGTTTGATATCTCGTTCATTTTCGTTTTTCATAAGCATTGCCATTTTTTAAGCATTTTTTTTCTCCTCTCTTAATTCTACAACATCCAATCCTGAAAATTTGAACAATTGTACCCCATGTACTTGTCTAATATCACATTGAAATTAACGTCCTTCCCACCATTGAAGATTTATTCTTAGAAACAAGCCCAGATTATTTTTCTGAAGCGGTAAAAAAAAGTCAGTGTTTGTTCTTATGTTTAGGCCTAAAAAAAAAAATGTGCAAAACTCACATTTTCAGGAATTTATGCATAGTAAGAGAACACATTGAAAAGGCCTGTTTTCAGGATGGCTCTGTGATCCCTCAAACAGAAAAATATTTCTTACACCCAATATTGTCCTTCCAAGAGATTCATAAAAATCAAACCAACAACTCCCTTCAGCTAGGACAGTTTTTCATGCTTTCAAAATTTAGACATGCCTGGACTATACAAGACTCAAGTTGGATCTACTACTTTTACATTGTCTACAAAGTGGCATGCTATTGGAAATAGTGAGAAAAGGTGAGTTTGAATTTTGTCTTACCCTCGAAAATAAGCAATAAATTCGGCAAAATTCGGCAAAAAACACCATTTTGGCCAAATTTGAAGGCTAATATTTTCAAAATAATAATAAAAAAATAACCATCTTAATTTTTTTTCAATGTGTTATTTTACTCCTGCACTATATAGGCCTACATAGATTTCTGAAAATGTGAGTTTTGCATATTTTTTTTCACATTAGAACAAAAAATGACTTTTTTTTTTTTTTTTTGCTGCTTCAGAAAAATAATTTGGGCTTGTTTCGATGAATAAATCTTTAATGGTGGGAAGGACTCTAATTTCAATGTGATATTAGACAACTACATGGGGTACTTGCCCAGTGTTCAAATTTTTGGATTGGTTGTTGTTGCATTAAGAGAGGAGAGGGGTTTAACTATCTCTAGAGTCTTCTTTACTATGCTGTTCTTAGCTATCACTTAGGGTGTCAAATCCATGTTTCTGGCATTGATTGTTGTCATTTGCACTTCAAGTTCAAGTTCAAGTTCAAGCTCAAGTTTATTTAGCACATTATCATATTCAATAGTCATTCAATGTGCTTAAAAACAAAATAAAACAACCAAAGAAAAATGTAAAAAATTAAAGAGAGAGAAAAAAGTAATTATACTTACTTATTATACTATAAATGATACTTATGACAAATAAATGATACTTATGATAAATAAATGAAGATAAAAGTACATATATATTTAAAAAAATATATTGGTGATTTTACAAGATATAAAATTAAAGTTTGATATAGAAGGTAAAAGTAATGAAGTGTAAGTGATGATGTATGACGTAAATAAGATATACAGTAAATAAAACTTATATCACTAAGACAACTTAACATTATCACCCAAAAGCAAGGGCGTAGGTTTGCTCTAAACATTGGTAGGGACAATACCCCCCCCCCCCCACACACACACACACACATCACACAATAGATATAGTACTAAAATTTTATCCTGCAAATGGATGATAAAAAATTGTCTGTGTAATTATAGGTCTAGCCTATATCATAATGTGTGGTGATTTTTGCAAGTTCTTAGATGGAACCCTGGCCTCTCTGTTTTGCAAAACTAACTTAAGGTATTAATTACTTTATCATGCATGTCTAGCTGTTGTAGCAAAGGAAAAGATCTGGACCGCAAGCCTCTTCTCCTTTCCCTTCTTGTGCATGAGACTTCAGCACTGGTCTGAAAGGAGGCAAAGTTATAGGGATATGGGGTGCTCACATTCTGCAAATGGGTGATAGAATACTCTTCTTATCAAATTATAGGTCTATATCATAATGTGTAATGATTGTTTTTATTTTTTGAGCTCTCGGTCGTTAGATGGAATTCCAGCTAACTAAGCCAAGTTTAACACCAGAGAAAGATATTTCACTCTCTAAATGTGTTTTTAGTTTTTAATTTGATACCAAATACATCCATTGTAGGAGCTTATGTACCAATACTAAAGCTTTCGAAAGACAATGAAGCAAAACCGTGTCACCCGCGATCTTATTTTTTGGTGCTCGCGAATACATTTATATCTTTGTCATGTACAAATAAAACTATTTTGACTTCCCAAAATATTGGTTGTGACATGTCCCTATGGTCCATATGCAAACCTACGCCATTGCCCAAAAGCGGCTGAGAATAGCACAGTTTTTAATTTCTTTTTAAAACAAGCTAGGTGCAGTTCTGGTTTCTAATGAAAGCTGGTTCCCGCATTTAGCAGCATATGACTAAATGCCATTTCACCCTGCCTAGATTTTACTCTGGGCACTACAAACAGGGCAGACTCTGTAGATCTTAAAGACCTTGTAGGTTTGTATTCCTCCAGCATGTCTGCAATGTATTTTGGGCCCAAGCCATTTAGTGATTTGTAGACTATGAGTAGGACTTTAAACTCAATTCTAAACTTAACTGGGAGCCAGTGTAAAGACTTAAGGACTGGAGTGATGTGGTCTCGGTTTTCTTAGTCTTAGTTAATATTCTAGCTGCAGCATTTTGAATTAGTTGTATGTGCCTAAGTGACTTTTGGAAATGAAAAGAACAATTTCAGTCTTATTATTCAGTTGTAAGAAATTCTGTTGCATCCAACTTATTCACTTTTTCGAGGCTTCCTTTGAGCATGCTTGAAAATGTCTTTTCGGGGATTAAGGTCCAGTCATTAGTAAGAAATATGCAAGTAAAAATATAATTAGTGTGTCAATATGACTAGTGTATGTGGCATGTTCGCATTTTTAGAAGGGTTGAAAAGCAAAGCAACCTAATGAATTTTGACGATTTTTGATTTATGCAAATTAAAACACGAAATGCAAGGAAACCAATTAGGATGTTCTTTGTCAGTAAGTGTGCAAGTATTGAGATCAATACAACACTTTTTAAAGCTGTAAAGCTTATGTTTAAGTCAAAAACTGTGATAAGGGAAAGGTTATGAATGGTCCAGACCACCCTTACGAAAGTGTGACTTACAGAAGATACACTTAGTGTACAAACATTTCGGGAATCACGTCTTAACGTTGAGAGGGAGGTTAAGTAGGCTAAGAACTACTTAGCGATAAGAATGTTTTGGGGAACTGGGAATTTTACCACTAAAAATATGCATGTCTTTCCCCTATACATTTAATTTGGAAAATAAGAACATTCTGTTTGGTCCTGGGGTTGTGAAGTTGATGTGAAACTTAAGATAAATTTGTTAGTTAAGATAAAATCATTACTGTTATCACTGTCATGATAAGCCAGCATCTTGTGGTTGACTGATGCTGTTATTCATGATGGAGTACCGGGCAAAGAGACGTGATGGTTATTTCCTGTGATGAAATAAGGTACTGAGAACGTGAGACCGGAGGAGTTCATAACAACCTAATCCTTATCGCAGCTCAGTTTTTAAGACTAACATGCTTCAACCACAAAATATAGAATGATGACAGCTCAGGCCTTGTCTGTGTGGATTCTATTCCTGCATCCTGGCAACACTGTCACAAACGATGACACAGTAAATTGGACATTTCAGAACGAACTGTTGATAAAAAATAGTGTACTAAAAGCGGATCCAACCAAGTACGCAAAGTCAGCGCAGGGTGGCTTGATTATATGTGGTGGACATAAAGGAGATTCTGGTTTATATAGTGCAGCAACATTCGACATCGCGGGCATAACAGAGAAAGAATCAAACAATCCGAGCTCAAGATTGAAGGTATGTGACACCATTATTCTTATATTGTGTTTTTTCTTTTTTCGTTTCTTTTTCTTTACATTTTTTTTTTTTTACAGTGGTGTTACTTTTCACATTTGTGTTTTGGCATTATAATAACCATTCAAATTTCTGAAAGAAAGTGCCCTTTTTCAGATTGAAATATACCCAGTTTGCTTTCATGTTGTGTTCTGTACCAAGGGGCTCTCATTATGTTCCAAACAGATATTTTCTGTTTTTCCTCTGAAAGTGAACTAGAAAATCACACTTTATGCTTTATTTCAATTACTTAAGGTGATCTCTCAAGCCTTGCTGAGACAAAATATTGCAATAGGCCTATAAGCCTAGTTGGCACAACAAATGTATCATGCCATCAAAGCAAAAAACGAGGTAGGTTCATAAACTGCGTAAAGTCTTACATCACTTCATGATATTGTTTACCACTTTTTAACAGACAAAAATCGGTATAATTTTATGTTAAGGTAGTATTCATAAAGCAACATGAAGATATTTATAAAGGGTTAGAACTCATTTATTATGCTTTCAAACTCATGATATTAGTGTATTACTATTTATACAAATCTCATGAATGTACTCAAGGAATTTTACTGTAAAATGGTAACGATATATTCATAAGCCTTTGCAACTTCTTTGGCCTTTTGATACTTAAGAAACAAACCAGAATTAACCAAATATTTTTACAAAGCAAATCTATTAACAAAATTTTACAACATGCGCCTTGTTCAGCAAGACATGTGCCAACTATTGCAGTCTTGTCATTCTTATCAGCAAGTGCCACAGTGGCTCCACCTGCTTCTTATTAGGTCGCAGCTCAGTTTTTAAGACTAACATGCTTCAACCACAACATATAGAATGATGACAGCTCAGGCCTTGTCTGTGTGGATTCTATATCTCTGTCTGCACATTGTCTCTCATTTACCCTCTCTCATTTACTCTTGCAGCTCTTCCAGAGAACATTCATGTAACAATCAAATGTGAATTAGGAGACACAGTATTCCTGCATCCTGGCATCACTGTCACAAACAATGACAGTGTAACTTGGACATTTCAGAAGAAACTGTTGATAGGAAATAGTGTACTAAAAGCGGATCCAACCAAGTATGCAAAGTCAGCTCAGGGTGCCTTGATTATATGTGGTGGACATAAAGGAGATTCTGGTTTATATAAGGCTGAAGTATTCGACGTCTCGGGCATACGGAGAAAGAATCAAACAATCCAGCTCAAGATTGAAGGTATATGACACCATCATTCTTATATTGTTTTTTTTTTTCTTTTTCTTTTTTACAGTGGTGTTTTGGCATTATATAAGCCATTCAACAAATTTCTGAAAGAAAGTGCCCCTTTTCAGATTGAAATATACCCAGTTTGCTTTCATGTTGTGTTCTGTACCAAGGGGCAGATATTTTCTGTTTTGTCCTCTGAAAGTGAACTAGAAAATCACACTTTATGCTTTTTTTCTATTACTTCAGGTGATCTTTCAAGCCTTGCTGAGACAAAATATTGCAGTATAAGCCTAGTCACAACAAATGTATCATGCCATCAAAGCAAAAAACGAGGTAGGTTCATATAAACTGCGTAAAGTCTTACATCACCACTACATACTCTTACTTTACCAATTTTTTCTGTTAGTATTCATAAAGCAACATGGAGATATTTATAAAGGGTTAGAACTCATTTATTATGCTTTTAAACTCATGAGTGTATTACTATTTATACAAATCTCATGAATGTACTCAAGGAATTTTACTGTAAAATGGTAATGTTATATTCATAAGCCTTTGCAACTTCTTTGGCCTTTTGATACTTAAGAAACAAACCAGCATTTTACCATTAACCAAATATTTTTACAAAGCAAATCTATTAACAAAATTTTACAACATGCGCCTTGTTCAGCAAGACATGTGCCAGCTATTGCAGTCTTGTCATTCTTTGTAATGATTACCCTACATATGCTTCTGAAGAAGAAGAAAACACCATCAACAAGAAGAGAAGGTGAGAATGTTAATAATTATTACCTCCGCCAAAGAGGTATATGTTTTGCTCGGCGTGTGTCTGTGTGTGAGTCTGTGTGTGTGTGTCTGTGAGCAACATAACTCGAAAAGTACTGCACGGATTTGGATCAAATTTTCGGACAATGTGTGTATTGCGACAAGTACGAACTGATTCGATGTTTTTTTATTTGTCATTGATGCTTTTCTAAAATGCCTTGGTCATGTGTGACAGATTCCGCTGAGAATGTTTACCAGGAGATGCATGTTTACTCACCAGAAAACACTCCCACAGCAGAGAAGACCACTTTGGATCAAGTCACATTATGGTTAGTAGTTCAACAGCACTTGATGCATACTGTACGTGGAATCAGGGTTGATTTCCATGAACACACACACACACACACACACACACACACACACACAATATTTATAAACAACTTAATAAAAATTAAGGACCTCTGTTAAAAAAAAAATGTTTTCATGTTCTCCCTAACAGATACAATTCCGAAAAGAAAAAGCCCAAACGAGGAAGACTCTTAATATTGAGGGTATGTGTAGGCCTAACTGTCTTCCTCCCTCCTCATTATCATCATCATCATCATCATCATCATATAATAATTACGATATATATATCTATGATCATCATCGTCATCATCACCATCATCATCATCATCTTTTTCTTCTTCATCATCATCAGCATCACCACCCATGCCATTTTCATTGTCAAGATAAACTAATATATATATATATATATATATATATATATATATATATATATATAGTCTATATAATATATATATATATATATATTATATAGACTACATATTTTATTTTTTTCTCCCTTCTCTTGATTAATCAGTAGGTGGCAGCCCTGTGTCAACGTAGACAGATATAGAGATACGGCTCTGAACGTAGGCTCATCAACCTGCTGCTGCTTGTATATTCTCTAGTCTTCAGTGGCTAGACAAGATTAAAAGGTATCATGGGGGCCATGTATTTCCTGCCATCTAAAGGCTTCCAGCGATGTAGTGAAGGTACAGCAGTATAGTTAAGTATGATAGTGGTATCGTAATTACCTCCGCCAAGGAGGTTATGTTTTCGGTCGCGTTGGTTTGTCTGTTTGTCTGTCTGTCAGCAGGATAACTCGAAAAGTACTGCACTGATTTGAAATTTTCGAACAATGTGTAGGCCTACATTAGGACAAGCAGGAACTGATTCGATTTTTGGTGGCGATCGGTGATCCAGAACATGATCTGGAATTTATATTGTGTCTGTGACCACATTGCCTTTTCGGAGGTCTGCGCTCTCTGAGTGCTTTTCTAGTTTTACATTTAGGGTGTAAATAACACATTTTAAGTTCTAAAGTTTCTGTCTAATAATTTCATGTCTTATCCTTTATGTTGAGTTTAACTTATTTAACTTTGAAAAAAAAAATAATGGAAATATGTTTTACCTGAAAAAAACAAAGTTATTTAACGGAGGAAATGCTTTTAAAGTAAGTGATCATGGCATTGACATAGAGGGGCCCTTTGAAATATAAATCAAATTAAATCAATTTGAGTTTTAGTTAATTCAGTTAAATCCTCATCTCAGGATGAACAATTACAAAAGAAGCGAGGAGACTGAAAATAACGTGAATCTAAAAGAATGCCCTGCACTTGTATCATTAAGCGTGTATAGTAGGTAATAAACAAGTAATTCTCTTCCATATTTTTTTTAAATATACCATACAATACGATAAGACTTTGTCAGTTTTCACTGAAATTCATTTTGCATCCCTGAGCAAGACTCGTTTAAGACAAGACATACACATAACATCAAAAGACTATTTCACATGTGCTATGCATATGGCACATAAAGAACCAACAGACATAAACATAACTTGAGGCTTGGGACTAGTAGCCCACGGTCACAGATAAAGGTAGACAGAGGACACAGGCCTATGTACAGACATACACTGTACATACAGACATACATGCATACCTGCATACTGTACATATATTACATACAACCCACATAACTTGAAGACATTACCATCATGGAGTGATGGCACATTCAGTCTTAAGACTGGTATAACAGAAGAATTGATTGATGTATGAAGGAATGTTTAAGTCTGTTGCCTGTTTGAGGGTAATAGCTGATATTCTTGGTGAAGAATGTGTGTGATGTCAGTAGAGATGCATGTATACATGTGGCCAATCGGAGCATACTCTTGTTGTGAGCTTCTTGGAATAGGGTTGCTATGGGCAGCCCAATGATCTTAGAGCAGATTTTGATTTGGTGTTGGAGTTTAGCCTTATCTTGGACAGAGAGGCTGCTATACCAAGCTGTACTACAGTAAAGCATAACACTCTGGATCACAGATGTAAGCTAGAAATACGTAAACCTCCGCCAAGGCAATGTGGTCACAGACACAATATAAATTCCAGATCATGTTCTGGATCACCGATCGCCACCAAAATCGAATCACTTCTTGCTTGTCCCAATATACATATTGTCCGAAAATTTCATCCAAATCCGTGCAGTACTTTTCGAGTTCTCTTGCTGACAGACAGACAAACAGACAAACCAACGTGACCGAAAACATCCTTGGCAGAGGTAATAACAATGTATTTGTATTTGAAGCTTATGTATTAAATGAAAAATTTATTTACACACAATTAACAATGTCAATTTAAAGATATTTTTTTAGGGCTTTTATGCCTTTAATTCGATAGGACAGTGAAGAGTGTGACAGGAAACGAGTGGGAGAGAGAGAAGGGTATGGACTGGGAAATGACCTCGGGTCGGAACCAAACCCGGGTCCCCGGATCCGTGGTGTGACGCACCAGCCCGCTGAGACATGCCGCCCCATAACAATGTCAATTTAAACCAACATGAGTATGCATTGTAAAATGAAGTGAATCAACACCTTTCCCGTAGGCTGTACTGTTATTTTGTCATTATGGTAATATTACACAAAAAGTTCTATTTTGTTATGTTGTTCTTACCTGTACTGTACTTACCCAGTACTTCACGGGCTGTAAAATAAAGCGTGAACGTGTGTTATTCCAGCAAACCTACGCTGTAAGTACTCAGTAATTTATCCCTTGTTGCTTTTTTGTTACACCATTCTTACCTAATACTTACCCAGTACTTCATGGGCTGTAAATTAAAGTGTTACCCCATATTCAAAA
>JAODXP020001333.1:0-22654 GCA_027497455.2 Sardinella longiceps | reverse complement strand
CTGCTGCTGCTGCTGCTACTGCTACTACTACTACTACTACTAATAATAATAATAACAATACCAGAGGAGAATACTGCACTGGCAATGATGAATATCCGTAGCTCCATGTCATAGCTGTCTTTGTCCAAACAGATGGTCAAATAGAATAGAACTGGCTTGTGAAATAAGCAAACTAAAAGTGGGCGTTACTTTCAGTATAGCCTAAACAATTCTCTTCAACGGCTTTACAAGGGCATGATACAGAACAGCTGCTTTCTCTCCGGCAGCTGCAATGGCTGTTACTGTTAAGTAGATTTTCCACGTTTAAAACACTTCGTCTAACACCACTTCCTTCCTAGAGGCAGGGTGTGTCAGCATTGATTGTGTCTTCACAGTATAGTGCAAGCTTAAATATTAACTTTTCACTGGACCTATAGTATGACTGACTCCACCGACCCTTGACTGTTCATATACCACATTTCCTGCTGTTGTCTCATTTCCTGGCACATTTGCCACGTGTGAATGGAATACTGTTTTCTGATTGGCTGTCAGGGTGTCCGTTATTTCTAGATAACAGGACACCTGAGGCATTGTTGGGTTAAAAAAGTTTAACCAGCGTTCTTTATCAATGCTCTTTAGAATGCAGCCTTGCGGATCTTCTTTCATAAGAAAATAGTACCCCAACCGAACAGGATAACTTCTTTCTAAACGGAGCCACATGTTTCTTTTATGATTTAAACACGCTTACCATCTATATCACCGGGTGATAAGCGGGATAACGGCCATCAAGGTGTCCCGATATAGTTTTGTATAGGCTATTATTATTAAACATATTATTATGATGATTGTTATTATTTATTTATTTATTTATTTTGTGAAATCACAAATCGATTTAGAGGGTTTTGGATCTTAACTTGAAACCAAATCAGACTAGGGTTTCATGAATCATTTTACCATCAGTGTTTTTACAGTAGCTCCAAGAGAGGTGTTGAAAGAAAGATGAAGAAAGAATAATAATAGTAGATGAGCTAAAAATTTAAAAGCAGGAATAAGCTTTTGTTCTCCTGAACGCAGCCAGACAAATATTTTTCTGCTTTCACTTGCAATTTTATTTAGGCCTACAGTAATATGGTGGCTGAGAAACACAGTATTAGTAATTTAGCTAGAAAAGCACTCAGAGAGTGTAGACCTCTAGAAAGCAATGTGGTCGCTGATGTGAATTGCAGATCACCAAAATTTAATCATCTGTCTTTTGGTTTCATGCCAAAAAAAGATAATAACTTTACAACTTTTTGATATTCATTACGAATTTGTGTTATTTTGCACAAAGACAGATAGACAATCCACCACCTGCCAAAACACAACTTCCTCTGGGGTATGTAACAAAATAGACATTTCAAAAGCCTAAATCAGCACTGAAAGCCACACAAATAAAAAGTAATAACAGAAAGTTTTGTGTTTGGATTTCATGGCCCGAATTTCTTGGATTCTGATTGGCTCCGTCCATGCTGTTACACAGATCCCCTTCACAACAGACCAGACTTTCTACTTCTCCGGCTAGAAAATGGTTTGAGTCCCTCTGCTGGCAGATTGAGCTTGATGCACATCCTTTCTGAATACCAGCCAGTCTACGATCGTCCGATTCTGCACACAAAGAGTGATAGAGAGAGATGGGTGGTTCAATCACACCAGAACTTTCTTTTTATTCTCTTTCTATTCTTTTATTTTCTTTACATAGAGTCATTTACTTTTAATTACTATATAATTGAAAACAAAAACATACAGGATTCTATGTGAAAACAACAGACAAAAAAGAAGATCTAATTTTCTCACTGTATTCTATTAATAAAATAAAATATCAATCAATTATCAATCCAACCTTGGGTTCAATGTTGGATTAGGTTTTTTTGGAGGAAGGGCATTTTTCTCTAGACTTACCTGTAGAAAGAGATGTGACACAATGATCTTCATCTCCCAAGCAATCCATAATCGAGGAACAGTCTCCGGCTCTACAGGTGTAACATCTCTTTGTATTTGGGGTGTCTGTAATATACGCTATAAAACAGGGACACAATCAAAATGTATTCAACAGTTTTGTTACCTGCAATGAAGCACACTATACTATATGCCAGGGCTACAGTAAATACAGTATATAAAGACCTAGCCTATAGATGTGAATATCTGATCAGATCACAGTCCAAAAACAATTTAAACCATTTAGAAATCGGCACAATAACACAAGATAAAAGGCCGAATGTGAACTCAACAGGGGTGCCTTTCCGCAAACCATTGTTTTGTATTTCAACCAACAAAGTTGCTAACCAAGTTAGCCAAGGCCGGCTCTAGCCTTTTTGTTGCCCTGGGCCAGATTCAAGTTTTGCCGCCTCTTTTCTTGGAATGTGAGGCAAGTGAAAAAAACAAACAAATGTATTGCAATGATTCCTTGATATTTGGCATCCTAATGTAACGGATGCCAACTAGCACGGCTAGCTGGCGGCAGTATGTGTAAATCTTCACAACCCAATGATCCATGAACTGCTACTAACTGCTGAGTTGGAAGCCTGGGCTTTTAGCTCAGTGGTTAGAATGTCCGACTCCAATGTCATGGATTAGTTGTAGTTGACGGAGTGGCAAGTTTGAGACCTCAATGTGGTGAGAAAGGCTCTGGCTACACTGGGCAATTGCTAAGTTTGACTATGCAGGACGAACTGGTTAACTCCCGATAATGTAATAAAAACGTCCCTAAGACATGTAATAAAACCTGATAATGTAATACGGTGCATTTCCAAATAATGTTAAAATCGGCATGCTGATCATGTAATAAAATGTTAAATTACATTTCCAGTATTCCGATTTTTACATTATCAGAAAATATGCCGTATTACATTATTGGGATTTTATTATATGGTCAGGTTTTATTACATGTTTTAGGGACTTATGAGGGAATTATTATTACATTATCGGGAGTTATTACATTATTGGAAATTATTATATTATCAGGTTCTACAAGCCTCAAAGTTAGCCAATTTGTTTTTGAGAAACTGGCCCCTGATAAGTAAGTTACAGTGGTTACCTGGAGGTGGTTTGTTGTTACAGAGGTCAAAGGCACAGCAGGTGCTCTCCACTTTAACCCTTGACTTGCCAAAATTGAGGGAGCCCACGATGCACATGGCAGAGGGTGCACAGGTATTCAAATTCATCGCACCATTCTGTCTGCCATCTGGAGATGGAATAATACATTGATGTTAGTAATTCAGCTCACCTTGGATTCGGAACCATTGCTTTCTCAGTGCCATATGTGAAAAAAACTGAATTTAACACACACACACACACACACACACACACACACACACACACACACACACACACACACACACACACGAATCTTAGATATACTGTAATTAAATGCAAATATTTAATAAAGACAATGATCATATCTTTTCATTCTTCATGTACAGCATTTACGTATTACTACAAACTTATTACTACAAACTCCAGTCTTGTGCGTCATACTTACTTACACCTCTACCTATAAACAATCATAAGCAACATCAGCAGTTTAAACATCAGGAAAGGACCAAAGGCTATCTTTCTGATTTTAAATAATGCTTTAAAACAAACAAATACAAAGCAAGTAAGCTTAAACTACAGGCCTCCATGAAGTACAACGCTGACAGTGTCTAACCTTTGTATTTCTCTATCCTCACACTGGCACATTGATCGGCGCAGGGTCCCTGAACATAGTGACAGGTCCTCCTGGCATCAGAGAGGCAGTTGTTGCAAATCAGGGACCAAACTGAAAACAATTGGAGGTAATTAGCATCTGGATTGCATTCAACTGGCTAAGAATAGTATGACTCGTGCAAAGGTTAGTGTGTGAAAACTTTTTTTTTTTTTTTTTTTGGTGACAAAAAAAAATACCCTCATTCCAAATTTGAAAACAACTGCACTCACTAACAGATACACATACACACACATTCTCTTTCTCTCTCTATACATATATACAGTATATCTCTCTCTCAGACCCACAACTTGTCCCCTATCATCTCCTTGATGGACTATGGACAATGACTACCTTGAGTCTTACAATGCTGTAGTAGCTGTTCTTTGCTAAATGCATTGTATTGCAATATTTTTATTGAACTGTTTTTGCACTGGTAAAATGTCATTTGTTGTACTGTTACCTTTTTACTTGTGTATTGCGCAATGATAATGTTGAATCTCAAAAAAACAACTTCAGTTATTTCTTTCAAACAAGAGCAAGCTACAAAAATAATCTCCGTAGCAGAAAACACTTCCCACAGAACTCGATGGAGAATCTTGATAACATTTTTTTTTGGTGACGACCTGTGCCCTATTACGCCAGGCTTTCCTGCTGTCTTTCTCTCTATCTAATGGTATCCTGGCTAAGACCTCCGGGTCTTTTGTGTTACGCTGGCCTTCTGTGCCATCTGGCCCTGAGCCAGCCAAGAAGTGTGGGTCAGAGTTCAGCGCACTTCAGCGTGCTAACAAAACAGCAGCTTCCTCTCTCTGACACTGACCAGGCTCCTTTCATTCAAATAAGACACCATAAAATTTCTAATTTTAAACGGCAAATAGAAATATGGACAGAGCATATTAATACAGTATATTATATAGTAATTTAAATATGCCACATTTGTTTATTTATTTGGTTAGTTAGTTATTGCTAACCTCTACAGGTAAATATCAAATTGACTACTAAAATTCCATTTATTCGTCATTAACAGTAACAGGCTACTACAGAATATCATTGGCATGCATGTAACAGACAGTAGTCCACTTTCAGTAGGATTTCCCTAAATTAAAATCAGTCTCTTCCAATGTGATGTTTATTGATACAGCACACACAATTAGAGTTGTGGTAATGATAAAACAGAATCTGATGCACCATGTACTGTAGATACGTAAATACTCAAATGGTGAAAGCTTCCCTCTAGGCCTAAACATACTATCTGTATCTTAATTAAGATTAAAGATGTTAGTTATACTGTATCAATGCGTTATCTTGCAGTATCTTAACTTTTTTTCTTTTTTTATTTAATAAAAACATCCTGTGTATGTATTGTACATTTGTTTACCTTGAGAGATGAACACACTCGTCAGAAAAAAGACCACTTTCAGATCCATCTTGTCAAGGCAGCTGTGACAAAACGAAGAGGCAGACTCCACGACTGAGGAGCCTTGAGAGGAGTGACTTTATAAAGGGACTACTGTACGTCACAACCTCTGATATTATCATCACACAATACCCTATTATTCTGCACTTGGACTCAAATCCCACAACATGGTGATGGCATGTTCCTGATTTAAAGAGAATTCTAATTGGATGAAAAACAACAACAACAACAACATAAAGAAACACACAAACAAAAAAAAATCCCTCAATGTTTAAAGTGCAAGTAAACTGTTGCTGAATTTTAAAATACTTGACATAGAAAGAGCTTTACGGAAGCAGATGTGACATTAAAGATCAATCAATACTGACCAAGACAGCAACAAAAAGGCATTAATAGCGCAAGTGCATACAAACTTTTCAATGATTTTCCGCATCTACGTTAATAACTTTGAGTCTGGTCTGCATAAAACGGAATTTTCCAATCCATCCATTACTACCACCCTTTAGTGACAATAGAATGCGGAAGTTAACAAACATTTGCACCTCTCATACTGCTTTTACCTTCTCTGGCGAGAAAATGTTCCAATTTGAATGTATTATGACAACAGGGAACCGAAGTCACGCCGCCTTCCGGTTTCATGATGGGACCTTTTGTCCGTGAAAGTGAATGGACCGATAGATGTAATTTTCTGCTCCGCTTTGATTTATAGCCACACATATGTTGTATTTGAACTTAAATGGTGACCATTAATGCCAATCAAGACTATGTTTGTTGTATAATGTAAAGTGAAGTTGAAGTTTGTCTACAATCAATTGAATTTTGACGTTTTTGAAACTCAAAATGTAGCATTAAACTAAACATTATGAACATTATATGTGAAACTCATGTGGCTCATAAAGCGGACCAGAAATTACATTTATCTGTTCATTTACTCCACTGGTTTCAAAAGATCCCATCACAAAACTGGAAGTGGGCGTGTCTTTGGTTCCCTAGAGCCAGGCAAACACCACCTAGTGGCTTCGCTCAATTGCCATTTTGTTTCACCAGTTAGTCAGGAAGAGCATAATGTATTTCCGTTTTCACCGGCACTAAGCTGTGCGGCCAATCAGCGAAAAGAGTGAGAAACGGAAGCAAAGACGTTCAAGATAACATAAGCATCGAGCTCAAGATAACAAAACGTTGCCACCTATGGTAGCAACATGTTAATACATTTTATGCTAATTGTTTCAAAATGTTGCGATGGCTGAACTTGATCTATAGCACTGTACATGAGCATCAACACTGACTCGTGACAACCAAGCAGATTGTGATTGGGTGGAAAAGAAAGCATAGCGCCCTCTAGAGAGAAAACAATTGCCAATGGAGATGTTCCAGATGCTTTGCACGAAGTGAAAAGATGTGAAAGTGGATGGTCAAATCAGACTATTAAGACACACTGGTAACTGTCAATAAAACCAACTTAAAATTATGATATGATGTCATAGATAGGAATAATCTGACCGCAATGTCAATGAAAACTAAAATAAAGTCTCTCATTTTCTGCAAGTACAAGTAATTGAGAAAATAGTCATAACTCGTCTACTACATAGCCCCAAAATAAAACACAAAAACCTACAAATATAAAGTAAAATAAAATAGACATTTCAGATTGAAAATGAAGGATCATGACAAAAGCAAAACAAGAGTCAGGGAGGCCAGTATAGCCTGTAGGTTCTGTTGGGTTCTCATGTCTCTGTTCAGCTGAGCCGTCTCACAGTCCGTACAGTTGTGAACCAATTCATGCACGCCCTTCTGTTCGCACTCACAACAAGGGAGACAAGCCTTGGCATCAACTTGACTGCCACCTGGTGGACAGAGGAAGGGAAACAATAACAAAGAAAGGATCAAGTGTACACAATGATGACAGACGTATAAACATAGGTTAACTATTAGGTAAACTTACTCTCTGAGGAGAGACAACTCACAACACGTTTCAAGACACAAGGAAGTACCTTCCCAAAACCACCACAACATTCTTTCAAATCCAGGGAGATGCTGCAGTGTAAGTCTACAAGTATATTAAGACAAAAGGATTATTAGAAGCAGACAAAGGAAGTTTATTGTCCCATGCATATGATATAGGTAGGGGTTGATAAAAAAAAAATGTAGTTGATGAAATCATGAAAACAAATTTTGTCTAATCATGTCTGTTTGTCAGGTAACTTTGTGCATAAATTGTGTGTGTGTGTGTGTGTGGGCGTGTGATCATATACTGTATGTCATTTCCTATAAAGCATTTAACACATGTCCTCAACAGTCACAAGTACTGACAAGTGATTAATAAAACAACACAAAGCACAAAGTATTTTTTACTTCTCCATTACCTGTATCTCTACAAGCACAGGAACAATCCAGGATACCACAGCCCAGTCTGTTCAATGGAGCCATTTCACAGCACAACCGTTCTGTACAGTTTGGACCGATTTCACCCATGTGCTTCGGCACATAAACACAACAAGGGAGGCAAGCCTTGGCATAAGCATGACCATCACCTAAAGAACAGGAATAACAACAAAAAAGGGTCAACTAGGGGACACACACATATAAAACAATAAAGACTACCAACCGACTATTGGTTGAACTTACTGTCAAAGGAGAGACAACGCTCTTCGTTAAAACATTTCAAGACACAAGGAAGCACCTTCCCCAAAACACCAACACAATCAGGACAGATGTTGCAGTTTAACTCTATTTTGAAAAGACAAAGGATTAGTAAAGAATGACATGATGTGTTTTTTCCCCCTGTTTATTTCCTTAAAGGTGAAATATGAGTTCCTGCATAGTTTCAGGATGATCATAGGTGTCTCCCCTTGATCTGCTAACTGCCTGCCTCCTGAATATGCAAGATCTGATACTGTGAAAAAGTCTCAGGAGACAACACAGGGAGCTTTAAACATCAAACAAAACATATGGGGCCAGGATGTGCACCAAAATATAACAAACCAGGTTCCAGCCAAAGACGGTTGAGGGAAGGATGGGAGTAAATTTTTGTGATTCCCAACCATCCTGTGAGTGTGAGTGATTAGCTAGAATGTGGGTTGTTATCTCCGCCAAGGAGAATATGTTTTCGCTGGCCTCTGTCTGTGTCTGTCTGTTTGTGTACAACATAACTTGAAAAGTACTGCACGGATTTGGATGAAATTTCCAGACAACATTGTGTATTGGGACGAGTAACAATTGATTCAATTTTGGTGGTGATCGGTAATCAAGAACACAATCTGGAATTAATTGTGTCCACATTACCTTGACATAGGCTTGCGCTCTCTGAGTTGTTTTGTAGCTGTATTTTGTTTGTTTGTTTGTTATAACACTGCTATGTTATTTATTTTGTTTTGTTTAGATTACAGCCACAGTGTTGTCTCCTAAAATCAGATTTTTTCACAGTATATTTTAGGGGAAGACAGTTAGCAAATCAAGGGAAAATGCCTACGATTTCAGATAAAAGTGAAATCACCCAGGAACCATGCAGGACCTTGTATTGCACATTTAATATAATATACATTTTGGACCTCATTCACAAACCATTCTTATGAAGAAATTAGTTCTTAAATCACATTTACTCAGTTTTTAAGAACATTTGTATTCATCAATAGGCCTATATGTTTCTCGATGGGACCTTTAGAACAAATTTAGGAAAATTCTTGAGAGGACATTGGTGAAGGAGGCCCATTGTTCTTAAAGTTACAAATACGGTCAAGTGATCTAAAGATTGTTACGAAGAACAGCTTTTTCATTACCTGTAGTGAGTCTAGAGGCATGGCAAGAAGCCAGATCACAACACTTGCACTTTGTAAGAGACTTCCTTGCTGTCCTTAGCAGACAGGTAGTGCGATCATGTAGTGGGACAAAGTCTCGCTTACAAAGCCGTTTGTCTGTGCAATCAGCGAGAGAATGAATATGAAAATCTCTCAATTCAGTACAAAAGTATTCAAATTAAAAATGAAATATTGTTTTTATATTTCTATGTTTTTTTTTTTTTTTTTTTTTTTTACCATATCTGGGTTCTTCCTCTCTGACAGAGCAGCAATTGATTCTGATGGTGTGAACACAAGCAAAATATTCTGCAGTTTCATCTTCCTCACTGATAGATACGAGCAGCTTACAGTCTGGAGAACAGGAGCAACAACAGGAGCAACAACAGGGTACGGACCTTCCTGAAAATTCATCAGATTTATTAAAGTCATTCATCTCAAAGTGAGACATGAGAATTTATTTTAAAAGATAAACAAAAAACAGATTAAAAAAATAAAAAGGTAGAAAAGTTCTGTATTTAGCCTATACATGATAAAGCTGATTGCAGACAGACAAATAATCTTAAATGTATGTTTTCTTTACCTGCAGTTAAAAGTGGACACATCAAAATTCCCATAACCACACGCTGTAGTTCCATGTTGCTTGAGTTCAGTCTTAGGACTGATTCACAGAGACAAGTGGGGATCCTAATATAATACCCAAAATGCCTAAGCTGGTGCCTGAGCAAAGGCATGTACAGGCAGAGTATAGAGATATCCGTTATGGTTCAGTTCATTTCATACAGTGTCATGTTTCCATCATGTCAACATCTTAGGTGTTTTTTCATTAACTGAAGTCATGGGAGGGTAAAAGCCAAAGGGCCTGACAACTTTTTTGGCTTGTGAAATGATCATTCTAGTCTATACTGAATGAAGCTTAATCGATCTAAAATATTTTTCTCAGCATCCCTGAAATATAAAGTAGCCTAATAATGACTCTGTGAGGTAATTTAGGCATTAAATCTTAGGTCCACCAGGCAACTTTTTGCCACTGTTTGTTTAGGTAGGCTACCATCTCCAAATTAAGTTGGATGACATTTAATCATAAGAAGGTTGGATAAATGCAAGTTTTATTTCCGCCATCCGGGATACACTAGGGTACTGGGTGGGGATGGAAACCACCTCAAAATAAAACTTTTTTGCTATCATACATCATTAGCATCTTCTAGTCTTTTTACAGCAAAATGTTGCCTGGTGTTCCTTTAAATCTAGAAAGCAAGGCTACCCCAAGCCATATTTTTGAGCAAACACACTCCTTATGTATGAATTGTATTCTCATATTTTAAGCCTTGTTGAAGCATCAGTGTTTTTCCAAGGCTATATCCATAAGGCAAATTAATGAAAGCTTAACGTTATAGACTGTTTTCGTCATCACGTCCCCACCTCAGCCCACATGAATGCGCACATTGATTTTCTGCACAGAATCGACGTTCCTCTAGTTCGCGCCTCCATTGCGACCGATTCATTGTAAGAGCGTAACGGCACGCACAACTGGGCAGGCAAGAGGCTGGTTCTCAACAGTGAAATAGAAAGGTATGGCTTAAAGAGTTTTGCACAAAGAGAAACCGAATAACATCTCACAGTTGCAAACTCCCTCGCAATGTGACATTGACACAAGAACACAGCGGTAAACACAACTTGGCAAGAGGCTGGTTCTCGACAGAGAAAGAGACAGGCATGGCTGTTTAAAATAGAGAGAAGCCGAATAACATTTTACATAATGTAGACTGTCTCACTTTAGCCTTTGCAGTCGGACGTCTCCACTAAACTTGTAGCCTATGGCAGACAGTGCAGTGGCGAGTAGGGTAGCATATGTTTTTAGGCGTATGCAAGATCAAGTCCGAATTGGACCAGGCAATCGAAATAGAAAGCCATGACAAACACACCTAAATGACTAATCGAGGAAAGAAATAACATCCTGCAAACTCCCTCGCACTAGCCTTTATGGCTTGCTTGCTGCGTTTGCCGATGCAGTGGAGTGGTGGCTCTACACTAAAACATGGCAGGCAGCGCTTTGGTTTTTGGCTGTCAAAACGTAAGTTCGCTGACATCATCATGCAAGTCTGAGGGTCCATTGGAGATGTAGCCTACTTTGTAGGGAAAAAGAGTCGGTTATAGCCTACGTGATGGCCTATGTGTGTGCAAGGTGCAGTAGGCTCTGTAAATAGGCGCTAGTGTAAATCATTATTAGGCAATTATTTATTTATTTATTTATTACCTATGGTTTTTTCTCTTTCTGCTATTGGTGAAGCACAATGACTTACATTTTATAAAATGCATTAGGCCTAAAATAATAGTGTGCCTTGCCTTGCCTCAATGGGTGGCAATGCATTATGCTACGTGGACAATTATTACAGTAGGAATTACAGTACTTGTAGGTCTCAGGAAGATGTATAAGGAGTCCTCAATCACCCTTTATAGGTGTAGCAACACCCAAGTTATTGAGAACAATCGTTTGTGATCGTTTGTTTGGCCAGTCCATGCCTGATGGACCTTGAGGATAGGACCCCTTGATTACACAAATCATTCTGTTAAAGATGGAATTCAGACTGTGAGCATGTGTGATCACTGAACAGCCCTGAGATAGGGAAATAATAAAATAAAATAAAGAGCTCCACGTTCCCTTCCCTGTCATGCTGTTCTTAGCTTAAACCACTTCCATTATTTCCCCTGTATCGGGATTCGGGACACCTCAGCGGCCATTATCCCATAGCGTAATGCACAGCAGGCCTGACGCTGTGAAACTTGGCTATGGACCATTGCAGAAATCACGAGGTATCACGGGTTTCAGAGCAAAATTAGTTCCTTTTTTTCTGTTCCTTGTTTATTTTAAATAGCCAAAACAGGGGTCAGAAGAGTAAGATCAGATATACACAGACAAATGTTTATATCTAACAATTCACTGTTTTTGCAGATCCAAGTCAAGATGTCTCTGAAGGTCTCAGTCCTGATGGTCCTCCTGGCCTGCATGGTATCCACTGCAGGTAATGGACATCGAGGGCTCAGAACCTGAATGGATGCAAGTGACATTTTGGTCAGAATTGAGTCATACACTGTATACATCACCTGAAAGGCTCCTAATGAGCTCTTTTCGGTGACTTAATTCCAGAAGTAAAATATTTAGAGTAGGCTAATAAAACAAAAAATAAAGTTTAATGTGAACATAGAGCAGTTAGAGTCAAAAGGGCATTTGTGCATCTTATGACATTAACATACCAAATTATTATTCATTAAGTATTAAGTCATCCATCTGTGCCAAAAAACATGTTTTCTAAATAAAGCGTAAGATCAGCCATAAGTAGCATGAGACTAAACGGTATTCAACAGTTGAATTTTGCTGTAACTCTCCTGCAAAGTTGATGAAATGTCACTTGGCTACTGTAAGCCTACAGGGTGTTTGCTTCTCAATCCTCATATTAGTTGTCATTAAGTACAGTAAATGTTGAATAATCTGGACCTAGAGTAGGCCTATGACAAATACAGGGCCGGTATCAAGTGTATTTAGGGGGCTCAAGCAAACATGGACATTAGGAGGCCCTATCACTCCCCGTAAATACTTACATGAACCACATCTGATTATAATTGTCAGAAACATCATCAATATAATTACTTGATATTGTACAGTTAGATTCTAAGCTCCAGTATTAAAGTCATTTATTTAGTTAGAAACAACTACCGCCAACATAACTACTAAAATGATTCAGACAGCTCAATCTTGGGGAGCCCCTTTCAGCTCTGGGTGCACCCAGGCAAATACCTGGTTTGCCTGCCTTGTTACGCACTGATTCCATGTGAAAATTCATGATCCAAATATAAATTTATTTATTTTCAAAAGATATGATACAAAAATGTATGAATGTACTGTATGTATGATTATATTTTCTCAAATTGCTATAATACACAAGTGAAGCTACAGCTAACTTTCCTATCAGAGCTGCAATATAGAATGAAACTCGATCAGAGATAAGTGGTATAACAGTCAGGGTAGATATATACAATAGCATTTGAATGTTAAATTCTATGCCAATCACAATCAAAGACGATCAGTTTTTAAATATATTAGTATGCAGTATACTCAAAATGAAGCCAAATCGATGAGGTTTCATTTTGATATGCCCACTTCAGTTACCGTTATTTCACCATTTCGTCATTTCTGCGTTGCTTAAAATTGGGTTATTCAATTCAATTCAATTCAATTCAATTCAAACAACAGGCTACGTCAAATCATTTAAGTCCTGAAACACACAATAAATAATTGTTAATCACCTAAGGAACAAACAGGACAGGAAAAAAAACAATAAAAATTGTTGGATAGTGATATAATCCAACTGCCTTTTGTCCCTCCCCCCTCCCCTTTCGTTTCTGTTCTCTGGAGTGTGACTTCAGGGGATTTCTGGCTTGTTTATGTCATAATGCCTAGTTTTCACAAATAATTTTTCCAGATTCTCTTATCCCACGTTTAACATTAACGTTGCATTTTGTGAATTATTAGATTTCCTCGATTGCTACGCCTGTGCTGGGGCCGTTGGCTGCATGACGACGACCTGCTCTTCAGGACTAGACCGTTGCATGAAAATAGGCAAGACAACAGCAGAGAATAACATCACATTCATCACAATGTACAGTACTTCTGGTGTCTGTTTCCCAACAGCATAGTTGCTAAGTATGCTAACTAAGTTAGCAACTATGTTGGTTGCAATGCAATTTCCAGCAACTATGCTGTTGCAAGCATAGTTGCTAAGTATGCTAACTAAGTTAGCAACTATGTTGGTTGCAATGCAAGAAACGGATGCCTGTTTTTCTCTTTCATGACTAAGTATCTTATTTAATATGAAATATTTTTATATCTATGTTTTATTGCAGAAACTGGTGTGCCTGGTGTATTCACAAAGAGCTGTGGCAGTCAAAGTATGTGTGATATCTCAGCACTTACAGTAAAGACATACTGCTGTAACACGGATTTGTGTAATGGTGCTGGAACCATGGGGAAGAACTTCCTTTTCCTGTTGCTGCCATTAATCTCCAGTTATTTCTTTGTCTAAATTGGGCACTTTCACAGATGTTAAACTATGGAAATTAGCTGATTTGAATTCACTATGAATTTGGAAGAACTACAGAAATTAGGACAAATGTGTTTTGTTGATTCTTCTTGGTGACTGTTATGATGTATGATGAATAATACAGGTGTTTATCTGTTTAAAGTTGTATAATCCTTACCTGGAGTAAGAAGTAGTCTACCCTGGCAAGCGACTGGGAGCTATTCTAACAATTAATGTGGGGAAATATTAAGTAACGGTGCTATTTTCTTGCAAAATTTTTGTGAATAGGTTTTTTTTTTTTTTTGTATTTTTATATGTATTAAGTGACACCAGAAACGGTTAACCTGTAGTATTTTGCCACTAAGATTTGAAACTACTACTGATATCTGAAAGTGGAAATATTTTGTGTCAAAGTAATCCAATTGTGTCTGTATATTTGTTGGTGAATATTTTCATAAATAATATATCTGTGTCTCTAAAGTAATTTAGCATGAACTTCCCTGTAAGAGCATATAAGCTGGGACACATGCAACTACTGCATTCAGTATGCAACTACATCATTCATATTGAGAAAATGGTGCTTTGTCTTTTTTGATGCTGTTGTTGTTGTTGTTGTTTGTATGCTACCTACTGAGCAGTATGCACTTAAGGAATATGGCAACTTTTATGTAATGAGTGTTTTCGGTGTTTTACTCTTGCACTTTACATAGAATGCATCCACTAGTATGCAGAGTGTCTAAATAGCAAGTAATTCAAATCTGATAGAAAAAAAAGACATTTCTGTCCTTATTACTTCTGACCTAGGCCTATGTATTATTCACAATGGGTATAGCCTACCAATGGGCAGAGAATTGGGACCATATTCTGGCAACATAGACTAGGCTACTGAAAAAACATGCTGGCTTTAGAGATATTAAGCACCATCGTCTCTCCCATTGCTTTGCCAGAATACAGTCCCATATCAAAATCTGTTTATGCTAATTTGTATTACTATTTATTGTAATTTTTAATTAATTATCACTTTTGCAGCCTTCTACAGACGGTAGCACAAGCACAATTTGGAGTGGTGTTTGGACAGAAATCCACAAATACAACTAATGTATAGTTTTCCATTGAGGTGTGATAGTTCTGTGGACTGTGTGAACATCCTGATGTTGTTACTGAAATAAAGTTTGCTGTCAAATCTAAATGCGAAAGTTGAGATCTAATAAATTTATTGTAAATCAGCCAAAATTGAATCTGTTCTTACTTGTCCCAATACAGAAAATTTCATCATGCAGTTATTTTCAAGTTATGTTGTATACAGACAGACAGACACACACACACACACACACACACACACACACACGCCGGTGAAAACATAAACTCCATAACGGAGGTAAACATAGGTAAACATAACATCATAATACCTGTGGAACTTTTCCTGTGCGCACATCAACAGTTTATGGCACATGTATGAGAATGCAAGTTCAATGGGGGGATAAGCAGACAATGTTGGCATATTTTTAATGCAAATGGCAGAAACATAAGGCAGGATTTACTAAGGAAATACTGTTTTCTGATTGGCTGGAAGGGTGTCCATTATTCCCAGATAACAGGACACCTATGACATTTATCTGTCAAAAGAGTCATCACATTTCCATATTGATGCTCTTTGGAATGGTATCTACACTGTAAAAAGAGATGTGTCAAAAAATAACACATGTAGATGTGTAGATAACATGTTGACACTAGTTGTGTAGATATATAACACATTATGTGTAAAATTTCAATCTCTCAGGCAAAGATAGTTGACACAGTAGCTGTGCATAGGAAGAACACTTGAGTTTAAGAAAGAAAAAAAAAATAAATGACATATGCAGTACCCTTTAACACGAAAAAAGAGAGAGGAGGTTATTTTTTAAATAATTATACTATTAATAACTTTCTTCATCTGTTACGATTAACGGTTTTTCTCATTGCCCAATCACATCACCCAGCTGTAAAGTCAGTGATTTGCCTGCCTTGATATTTTATAGCTCAACAGCAATATTTTAAGGACTATTGTATGGTAGTGGCTTCGAATATCTATGCAATACGATAATTGTCGTAGCTTAGCATAGCTATGTAGCTAGCGTGGTGTAACTTCATTAGGTGCATAAACTGCCCCATTGATGTCAGGCTTCAGATCAAGGATCTCTTGCTAACGTAATCAACCTGAGAAAGGTGGTAACGTTAGCTTGGCTATTTCCCCCTGAACTGCCTCTCGGTGCAGCCCATGGCTGTGCAGCCTGTCAGCGTGAGAAACTGGTATTGTGTGCACCGATATGCCCCTGAAATGCACGGATATGAACGCACCTCTTTTTTCTACTGCTTGGGTTTAGGAAATGTTAATTGTAGCCTACTGCTTGGGTTTAGGAAATGTTAATTGTAGTTTGTTAAAGTATTTAAATGACATCACTAGATAGAGCATAAATAAACTGCATTACCTTGATTTGAAATATACATAAATAACTATTTTAAAATTGGAAACTTTCTTTCTTTTTTTTTTTGGATGGGGGTGGGGTGTTTTTGAAGTAAATGGGATTGAAATTCATTCAGCAGCAATCAATCTGACTAGATGCATTTTTCCACACTTTTTTTTCTATTTCCCTCAGGATCCAGACTCAGATATCCAGCCTGCCCATCGCCCAAGGATCTACAGAATTCAAAACATCAGACACCAACTAGGCTACTGGATTTTATCATTTCAGGGCTAAAATTTACAGGTAACTATTTATTGTATTAATCACACTCATAAGATGCATTATTTCAGACCTACATCTAAGCCCATGAGGTTTTATTTTTTTACTTAACTTATATTTAGTAAGGGAAGGATACTGCTAATATAATCTAGTCTTTTTTGTCTTCCTACAGTAACCTACAAGGCACCGAAAAGCTTTCCTTGGAAAGGACAATATTTGCAGCGTTCCCATCATTAAAGGTCCAGATTGAAGGAGCGGGAGATGGATTTGTAAGTATCATTCACTTGTCCTTCTTCAGTCATGACTACATCTTTCTATGGACCCGCACTATATACTGGATGATTTCACACACATTCACTCCACAGCACTGATGGCACATCCTACCTCTGTACTCCTATACTGACTGCACTCATTGTCTTCTACACTCATGAACATACTGGACCGCACACACAGAATTCTGTATAACCCAAATAATACATTGAGGTGTATATAAGTTTAAAATGTTTCCTTCAAATTAAAACAATTGTACAATTTACTTTCATATATATTTTGGAGAGTTATGAGTATGTTATCACTAAGTAGTAATAAAGTGCCCCATGCTGGACAGCATTGGTCTCTTTTGATAACAAAATGCTGAATCTTTTTTCTCTCTCTCATTCATTTATTCTTCTAATAGCCTGGAACCAGTACGAAATGGAGTCAAGAACACAACCTTTCCTCATCTGCATCGGCAACCTCAAAAGCCTGCAACAGCACATCACTGCCAGAAACGATCAGGTCGTTATTCCTTCAGATGATAGCCTGACATGTGCCATGGACAAGTATTGGGTATGCAACTTGGCATATCCAGCACAACTCAGCTCTGTCTTCACCTTCTGTGATGCATCTACTGTTCGTGCCCATCTTGACCAACAAAAAGCCAAGGTACACAAGCTTCTTTTGAATTCTTTCAGATGGACAGGACATGACCATTATCAGCAGCCAAGATGGTTGTTCAAGAACTTATCACAACTTATCGCAACTCATTTTCAAAACAAATTCATAGAGACCACAAGTCGACAACATTCATGGATGGCATGACCACCAGTCATCATATGAGACAGACACTTAATAGTAAGGAATCAGACTCTGTTCTTTGCACACCTGGTAGTTCTCGTGTCAGTATGTAGCAAACACATACTCTTCTCTCTCTCTTTTTTCTTTCTTTTGCATGTATTCATAAGACAGGAATAGGAAATTATTACTCTTGCTGATGTTGCCGATTATAAGACACTAGATTTAGTACAGAATTTCCATGCAGATGAGTTGTATGTACTGTACTGTGTAAATCCTACTTTAAATGTTGAACGGTGGTGTAAAGTTTTGTAATTTATAAATTAAAGGTACAATGTATATTCTTGATTGCCTTTAACAGTTTTAAAGGAATACAGTTTTATAATAATAATAATGATAATAATAAAGCTTGCTTGAAAGATTTGAAAAAGGCCTCTTGTCATTCTTCTCAGCAACACATTAGTAATTTTTGGATGTTTTAACTTAAAGTTACTGTATAGGTACTGTAAATAACTACATCTGTTTCTCCCATGGTCACAAGTGCTTAACCTCACTCACAATGCTTGCTTTTTAATTTTAACAGATTAGTAGTTTGTATTTTCAGATGCACATGTACTAAAATAGTTAACATATTTAGTGTGTAGTGAACATTTTGTTACTACACATTTGTGTGTTATATTATCCAACACAATGTCTGCGTTAAAACTGACTTAACACATTTTTGTGTAAAACATGTGTTCAGATGACACATTTGTGTGTCAAATTACTTGACACAATTTCTGTGTAGAAATGGCTGACACATTGAATGTGTAAAACTTGACACAACATGTGTCGTCCCTAAACACACTCGGCACATGTGTTAAAATTCTACACATAATGTGTCATTTTTGACACATCTCTTTTTACAGTGTATAACAATATTTTGAAACTATTTTTGTGTGCATCTACTTAGTTTCACACAGAAATACTACCCTAATTGAACAGGTCAGTTTCTTTTAAAATGGTGTTGTATGTCCTTAAATAGGGAAACGATTAAATGGAGGAACTCTGTGTTCCATGTCATATTGTTCTTTGCTTCCGCTTTATCCATTATTTCCCTATTTGTGACACCTTGGTGGCCATTATCCCTAACAAAATGCACAGTTGGCTGCACACACAAGTTCTTTTTTCCTGTTTCTCCTTTATTATAAATAGCCAGATCAGGGGTAAGAACAGATATACTGTATAGACAGCTGGAATTTGTACATCTAACAATTCTATATTTTTTCTGGTCCATGTCAAGATGTCTCTGAAGGTCTCACTCCTGATGGTCCTCCTGGCCTGCTTGGTATCCACTGCAGGTAAGGGACTTCTGAGATACAGTACAGTAGGCCTAGGCATTGAGGGCTGAGAACCTATATTTTGGTCGATTGATATGATACAAAAATGTGTGATTGCTTCAAAAACATTGTGACAACATTGTATAAAACATCAGGGTGCTTGCTCAAGTCTTAAAAGTCTTAAAAAGTATGGAATTTTGAAATGCTGTTTTCCAGACCTTGAAAAGTCTTGGATTTCATGTGAAAGTCTTAATAAAGTATGGAAAAAGTATGCTCAAAGACAGAATATTTTGATATAAGAAATAGTATGATTTAAAACAACGTAAGAAAGACCCCTCCCCTCTACTTTATTGTCCACAGTTTTAATTCACCCCAGTTGAGAAGTGCGCCCATGTCTGTGATAGATATGTCAAATATTGTTGTGCATGAATGACAGCAGGTAACCTTAAAATTGTCCCTACCACTACAGACCACCCTAGCCTACCCTTCACGTTTTAAAAATTAAATGCATTTAATATTGCGATGTGCACTGCTCGCCGTGCGCTTATGGATTCCAAATCTATCAGTTCTTCTCTGTTTAATAACTCTGTTAATTGATTTTTCCTCTCAGAAATGTCATACATATATCATTTGAAAGAGCATCACAAGAGCTACTCATCTATTCTGCTTACTAGTTGCTTTGATAAACCGTTTATCCTACAGATTAATTAATGAGTTCAAAGTAGGCTAGCCTATTGTGGAAACAGTTCTATATGCATGATAACGAGCCTGCATCATAGGCTGCATTCCAAAACAGTGGAAGTCATAGGCATACCTATCTGTAGACCTACAATGAGGTAGCAATAACATCACTGTACCAAGCACAGCTGTTTTTGTAGTCTACAATATTAGGCTGAAGTGGTAATTTCAGACATACCGTGACTGATATGTCAAGGAATAGCCTATCCTGTGCTAATTAGGCTACTGATTCAGAAACACAAGGTAGGCTACTGTAGCCCATTTCCTTCAAGTGTTTAGACACATTTTCAATGAAATAATTAATAATGAATATCAGTGAATTTAACAAATTGCAAAGAAAGACTGCCCCCCATCATGTTTCTCATTATTATCCTAAAAGGGTCCAAAAGAATAAAAGACTATGTGCATCACTTCAAACTGAAAATTCAACAGTAGATGCCATTAAGGTCTGAAATGAAATAAATTTTGGTTCAATTGTAAGAAATATTACAAGGTCTCACTGACTACCAACTACAATGATATCAGCCAGGGCTGCTATTGTCAGTGACCTCATGCAGCATTCAAATAATGTGCAATGCAGTAGGTAATCCACTTAATTAATTGCTATGAGAGTTAAAATGCACCAGATTGCAGGAAATGGCAACTCATTTTTGAAAAAAAAACCCCCTACTACTTCTCTATACAAATATGCATCCTGTATTCTTCATTGATGTGCTGCCTTCACTTTGTGTCATGTGTTGTTCACAGTATACATTACCAACAATACTACTTTGAAGGTTATCATATGATGCTGAATTGATTCTATGTAATTTTAGTGGTACTGTTTTTCTATGGCGGGGTAGTTGCGCCCCTGAGTCAAGGTCTTGGGGAAAAAGATATCAGTTTTGAAAAAGTCTGGAAAAAGTCTGGAATTTTGATTTGGAAAAAGAGCAAGCACCCTGAACATTCTGCATGAATTTATTTAATAATGAGGTTGTTGGACTGTGTGTTGGACTACTTTTTCATGTTTGCTTTGCACCTATCTTCCATATGTAAATGTAAGCGGTAAACCACAAGAGGCTCTTGGTTAAGATGGTTTTACCACGGGTGGTGTTAGGCACGACGCGGAGCATAATCACTGGACTAAGTGCTGTCGATAGCTTTGAGAATGACCAAATTTCGTGCACCTGGCAGAAATAGCGAAACAGCAGCCAATCAGGTTTGGTTTTTTTATATGTCCACTTTTTTAATTTTGGAAATTATATATTTATAGTATATAGTTTACTTCATTATGGACATAGCAATTACATTGGACAAAACCAGATGCATTGTTTAAGCGTTTAAGCACAGGTGCTAATTCTCAACACTAGTCCATAGGCAGCTTTATAGAGAGAAAAAAAACACATAAACTAGAAAAACAAACAAAAAAAAGAAGAAGAAAAGATTATATTTAAATAAGACAATAGGTGAACAAAAAAGAAAGGGGGAAAAAACTAGTCAATTAATGTAGGCACTGTTGTTTAGACTTTAGCCATATTTTAAGTCTTTTACTACATTCTTGCTAGTCTCTAGTTTTAATTCAGTTGGTAAGGAGTTCCAGAGTTTGGCCCCCTTTTACAGAGATAGTAGTCTGAGAGAAAGATGTCTTACATCTTGGGATAAATCAATCACCACAATTTGGTCATTTGTATAGCTATCGACAGCACTTAGAAAAGTGAAACAGCAGGGCTACAGATTAATTCAATCCTGATCAGTTTTTTTTTTTTAACTTTGAGTTCTGTTGATTATTAGATTTCCTCCAGTGCTACGCCTGTGCTGGGAGCACAGGATGCATAAAGAACGACCTGCTCTTCAGGACTAGACCGTTGCATGAAAATAGGCAAGACAACATCAGAGAATAACATCACATTCATCACAATGTACTTCTGTTTCTCTTTCATTACTAAGTATCTTATTTAATATGAAATATTTTTATATTTATGTTTTATTGCAGAAACTGGTGTGCCTGGTGTATTCACAAAGAGCTGTGGCAGTAAAAGCATGTGTGATATCTCAGCACTTACAGTTAAAACCTACTGCTGTAAAACAAATCTGTGTAACATGAATGGTGCTGGAACCATTGGGAAGAACGTCTTCCTGTTGCTGCCATTAATCTCCAGTTATTTCTTTGTCTAACTTGGGCACTTTCACAGATGCTAAACTATGGAAATGAGGTGATTTGAATTCACTATGAATTTGGAAGAACTACAGAAATTAGGACAAATGTGTTTTGTTGATTCTTATTGGTAACTATTTTGATGAATAGGCCTAATAGTTGTTTATCTGTTTGAAGTTGTATAATCCTTACCTGGAGTAAGAAGTACCCTGGCAAGCAACTGGGAGTAACGTAATATGTCTTTTTAGCCAAATGTTTGTGAATTGTTTTCTTTTTTTTTTTTTTGTATGTATTTTCATATGTATTAAGTGACACCAAAAACAGTTACCTGTAGTATTTTGCAGCTAGGATTTTAAACTGCAGAAATCTAAAAGTGAAAATGTTTTATGTCAAAGTAATCCAATTGTGTCTGTATAAGCAATTTGGTTTTAACTTTTTAAATGTGCTATATAAATAAATTTACTTATGACTTTGTATATTTGTTGGTGAATATTTTCATAAATAATACAGTCATGTGTCTGTTAAGTAATTTAGCATGACCTTCCCTGTAAGAGCATATGAATTGGGACACATGCAACTACTGCATTTAGTATACTGCTACATCAGAATGGGAAAATGGTGCTTTGTCTTTTTTGATGTTTTTAGGCTACCTTCTGAGCAATAAGCACTTAAGAAAGGTGCCAACCTTTATGAAATTAGTG
>JAODXP020001332.1:7500-20000 GCA_027497455.2 Sardinella longiceps | reverse complement strand
GTGTGTGTGTGTGTGTGTGTGTGTGTGTGTGTGTGTGTGTTAGAGGTAGACAGACAGGCAGACAGACAGACTGCGAGATCCTGACCCAAGTTCAGCGGATCATAGTTTGTGTGTACGTACAGTATGTGTGTGTGTGTGTGTGTGTGTGTGTGTGTGTGTGTGTGTGTGTGTGTGTGTGTGTGTGTGTTTCCACGTGTACACCAGATTGCGTTAACTGTGTGCCAGAATCAGATTTTTCCCCCATCCCAAAAGACAGAATTGGCGACACACTACACGTGTCTCAGTACCGCGTCGTTGTGACCGGACTGAATAGCTCTGAGAGAACATAAACAGCCTCGACATTTAAGCCCTCCACTCATCAACACTGAGCACCGAGCAGAGAACACATTTGTTTGTCTTTTTTACTCCAAACAGGAAGAGAACAGCAAGAATGTTACTGTTGGTGTGTTTGTTTTTAATGCAGATTTTTAACGTGTCTGCTGGAAAGCCCTCCAAAATAAAAGTCCTCTTTCAGAACATATCGATTCCAACCAGGAGAAGAGAGTCTGATTCTGATTCTGATTCTGATTCTGATTCTGTATGCCTATATAGTTTTTATATGTTTTAGTATTCCTCCCTGCTCAGGGACTGCGGATGGAAATTAGCAAGCTGCTAAGTCTGGTGTAATGTATCCTCTCACTCTTAAGTGATTCATGCGTTTGTACATGGTCCCTGTAATGAAATTAAATTAAAAAAAAAAAAGAGTTCAGCTGGAGATCCTCAAAGGTGATTGGTCCGAGGCTACTGTTTGTCCTCAAACGTGATTGGTCCGAGGCTACTGTTTGTCCTCAAAGGTGATTGGTCCGAGGCTACTGTTTGTCCTCAAAGGTTATTGGTAGGATGTTGCAAAGTTTTGAATTTGAGTGACTCTATAGTGTTCTAGAGTTAGAACTCCCAAGGACAGCAACTCAGTGGCATATTCTATGCTTACACAACACCACTAAATATCCATAGAGCTAGTCTGATACACACACTTACAGTAGCTCTCCATTACAACACAAACATATTTGTCTCTCTCTTTCTCTCTGTTTCTCTCTCTCTCTCTTTCTCTCTCTCTCTCTCTCTCTCTCTCTCTCTCTCTCTCTCTCTCTTTCTCTCTCTCTCTCTGTCTGCACCACAAGAAAAGGTTCTTTTTCTTCAAAGATATTTTGGTACGACTACTACTACTACTCTCTCCCTCTGTCACTCTGTCTCT
The DNA here is from genome assembly GCA_027497455.2 of Sardinella longiceps. Taxonomy (NCBI): domain Eukaryota; kingdom Metazoa; phylum Chordata; class Actinopteri; order Clupeiformes; family Clupeidae; genus Sardinella; species Sardinella longiceps. The sequence goes on along the minus strand of JAODXP020001332.1, from coordinate 18,766 downwards.
CTTTCTCTTTCTTTTTCTTTCTGTCTCTCTTTCTCTCTCTCTCTGTCTGCACCACAAGAAAAGGTTCTTTTTCTTCAAAGATATTTTGGTACGACTACTACTACTCTCTCCCTCTGTCACTCTCTTTCTCTTTCTCTTTCTTTCTGTCTTTCTCTCTCTCTCTCTCTCTCTCTCTCTCTCTCTCTCAGTAGCCCTGCCCAGCAGGCCTGTGTGCTCCAGGGATTTGAATGCAGTGAGGTACAGAGGGAGGGAGAGAGGGAGGGATGGATGGAGGGAGGGAGAGAGGGAGGGAGTCCAAGTTGGCCTCTGCTGTAGCCCAGGCACCTGCTTAGCTTGGCTCAGCTCGACCGCCCCCAGCTTTGGGCCTCCGTGTCCATCCCAATAAACCTCCCTGAACAGGCAGCACAGGGGGACCCCTGCTATGCGGCTCACTCAGAGCACCCCAAAAACAGATCTGGGCACCCTGACAGACCCCTGCTACACAACTCAGAGCACCCCAAAAACAGATCTGGGGAGTCAGTCCTCTCCCTATCCAGTTCAGTGCACGCCCAAAACGGGTCTAAAGCTGTCGACAGCATTCAAACACTTTCGAATTCGACAATTCGGAAGCTAGCCCCGTAGCATGAGAAATGGAAGTCAATGGACGGCTCTGACAAAATAGACTTCAAACGTAATTCAAAATCAACGGCGCTGGTGTGCGGGATTGCATTGAAAACAATGGAATAGAATGTTGGAAGCAGAGGGTTAGGGTTAGGTTACCCTAACCCTTGATAGAGAGATGAATACAGAGAGAGATTGATAGAAGGATGACTAAAGAGATAGGGAGGAGGGAGGAGAGTGCACCAAATCAATTATTCTGATGTTGTCATATTCACTGAGATAGATAGATAGATAGATAGATAGATAGATAGATAGATAGATAGATGGACAGATGGATGGATTGGGTGGTAAATAGATGGTGACAAATGAATAGTTTCTTGCTGATTGTTATTTTTGAGAGTCTGAGGAGCCATGATGATTGTGGTCCTGATTAAAGTGAGATCCAGCGAGATTGCACAACCCTGCTACTAACTTCAGAGAGTATTTCTACACACAAGCACGCACGCACGCACGCACGCACGCACGCACGCACGCACGCACGCACTCAGCCTTACTGTACATCTTGGTCTTTAGTGAATAGTCCTGGATAACAGATGTGTGTGTACCAGATATAATAGGCAGGCTGAAAAGCATAGTTGTGACTCACTGGTCAACTCACCTCACATTACACACACATACACACACACACACACACACACACACACACACACACAGAGAGAGAGAGACAGCAGTGCCTTGTGCTTAACCAAGCCTACAGATTACGCCACTTGGAGGTCTTTGTATTTCCCTTTCAGTGGGGTCTCTCTCTGTGTGCGTGCGTTCGTGTGTGTGTGTGTGTGTGTGTGTGTGTGCATGTTTATGTGCATACGTACGTGTGTGTGTGTGTGTGTGTGTGTGTGTTCTGTGGATGCATAACAGTATTTGACAATGGGGACAGCCTAAATGTCAGCTATTGGGTTGTAAATGGCTGCTGTATAGACTGTGGGTGTTGTGGCGCCCTGAGTCTGTGTGTGCGTGTGTGTGTGTGTCTGTGTCTGTGTCTGTGTCTGTGTCTGTGTGTGTGTGTGTGTGTGTGTGTGTGTGTGTGTGTGTGTGTGTGTGTGTGTGTGTGTGTGTGTGTGTGTGTGTGTGTCTGTGTCTGTGTCTGTGTGTGTGTGTGTGTGTGTGTAGCCCCGAGGCTGTGTGAGCAGCTTTCTGTCCGTCTGTAAAGCACCAGAGACGTAGGCGACTAATAACTGCTCTCATGTGATCACTAAACTGTCTCCACAGAGAAAGCCCTGTGTGTGAGTGTATGTATGTTTGTCCCTGTGTGTGTGTGTGTTTGTGTGTTTGTGTGCGTGCGTGTGTGCGTGCGTGTGTGTGTGTGTGTGTGTGTGTTTGCGCATGTGTGTGTGTGTGTGTGTGTGTGTGTGTGTGTTGATTCTCCTCTGAGTCAGTCCCAGTGAGCTACAGTATGGCATGTGGTGGTTAGAGGCGGTGCCAGGGGAGCAGGCTGGCATCTGTCAGTGCGCTCTGGGTTACTTAGGAAAGGTTAAGTCCCTCCTCTCTAGGGATCGACCGATATGGTTTTTTCAAGGCCGATACCGATATCGATAATTATGAAATTGGGAAGCCGATAACCGATATGTGCAACCGATAAATGTAAAAATTATAATTCATGTGAAAGTAAAAATAGAACTGAGTTCAGAACAGAGTTAAATGGTGTCACAGTGTACAGGCAATTGCAATTACAGTGACAGCTTTAGGAAAGGAATATTTGAGTTGGATGCAAAACCCTCCATTTTCAGAACTAGCAAAAATCGGTTGTTATTAATAACGTCCAGTAGCCTGATGTCTATTAAACTGCAACTTTAATGTCATTATCAATTAAAAACAAATCAAAAGTTGGACTGATAATAAAGTTTGTCAAAATTAATTAGGCCAATATATTTCTGTATTGCAAATGGACTTTTGGATGGGATTTGCATCTGAACTCATCATTGGTTATGTAGATAGCTACACATAACTTGCATAAGTCCTTAGCATAGCATAAATATTAAAACCTGTAGAATTCAGAGGTGGCTAGGCTACTGGTTATTTGGCACTGCATAGTTGGCATTTATTTTCATAGGCTGGGCGTGTCTGTCTGCGTGTGTGTGTAGGCTCCCGTGTGTGAGCGTGCATGAAGAGGGAGGGAGGGTGAGACGAGACGAGAGAGAGAGAAAGAGAACTTAGCTAGGAGGATGACACTGCCATGTTTGATGTTCAAATAGCACTTCAAATAATAAAGTTACCTATTTATGTACAAAAGCAATGTGCTTTTAGGACACGAGACCGAGTCACGTTATGACTTCCTGACAAGTTATCACCTTCGGGGATTTATCATGAACGGCTTTACCACTGGCACATTTATTTCGCTAGTGAGTTTTAAATTCTCAATAAATAGCCTGTTGTGTTGGCTTACGCTAAACGGATAATCAGCCTGCACAACACGTTACGTTTAATTTCGGCTTCCCTTGGCTATCTCTCTCTATGGCTGCTATCCAACTCTTCGTATAGAATTTACACATTCACAAGCGTAACGTCGCCAAATGGGGATTTTAAAATTAGCCTACGTTACGTTTAGCAAATGGTGAGACTGTTTGCTTTATGACAGTTTCATTGGGACCGATAAGATGCTATTTCTGTTGCTGCCTTCCAAAGTAAGCCTGGCTACACAGGTGCAGTGTGTGTCATGTTCACGAGTAGTAGATCATCGATGCATTTAATGACTCCAAATACATTGTAATGTCGTGCTTTTGCAACTTTCGTGTAGCGGTTTGTGACTTCTTGCGGTGACAGCACACCTCAAGTGAGGTCGTTCCCCCCGTTGTTCAATGTCTTCTCCTCGAAACAGACTTTCACAGTTTAGCCTCCGGTGTTGATTGGCTGATTCGTTGTGCTTAACAAATCAGATGGTGTGGTGGGCGGGACATTGCTGTAGAGTTGTGAGTGCAGGCAGTGGAGGCTGCGTTAGGGACAGAACGGCTGCAAAATGTATGTTATCGGCTTATCGGTGGAAAAAATGGCCGATACCGATAACCATAAAAATGCGGAATATCGGCCAAAAATATCGGCCTGGCCGATTATCGGTCGATCCCTACTCCTCTCTCCCTCTCTCTCTCCTTCTCTCTTCCCTCCTTCCCTCTGTCTTTCTCTCCTTCTCTCATCACACCATTCCTCCCTCCTTCTCTCCCTCTCTCACTTTCTTTCTTCCTTCTTCCTGCCTTTTCTCTCTCCCTTTCTCCCTTCCTCCCTCCCTTTCTCTCTTCCTCCCTCCCTCTCTCCCTCTCTTCTTCGCTCATCACTCCATCACTCCCTCTATCCCTTTTCCCCTCCCTTTCTCTCTCCCTCCCTCCCCCTCTTTCTCTCCCCCCCCCCCCCCCAAGTCTCTCATCACTCCTAATGACTAGTTGGGAATAATGCATCTCTTCAACCCATGCAGTCTCTCCAGACACACACACACACACACACACACACATACACACACACACACACACACACACACACACACACACACACACACACACACACACACACACACACAACCCCAGTCTCTCCAGATAGGGACACACACACACACACACACACACACACACACACACACACACACACACACACACACACACACAACCCCAGTCTCTCCAGATAGGGACACATGAGACCTGCTTCACAACAGCCTCACAATGGCCGCCTAATTCCAGCCTACAGAGTCACAGCTCTCTCTCTCTCTTTCTCTCTTGGCTCTCAATCTTTCTTTTTCTCTGTCTTCTCTCTCTCTCTCTCTTTCTCTCTCTCTCTCTCTCTCTCTCTCTCTCTCTCTCTCTCTCTCTCTCTCTCTCTCTCTTTTTCTTGCTCTCTTTCTCTTTCTTGCTCTCCTTGGCTCTCTATCTATCGCTTCATAGCTCTCTCTTTTTCCTTCTCTCGATCTCTCTCTCTTTCGCTCCCTCTCTCTCTATCTATCTGTTTCTCTTTCTCACTGTCTCTCTCTGGTGACATTACAAGTCCTATCTTGTTTCTTCTTTTTGCTTTAATTGAAAGCTTTGCCAAACAAGTTGCCCCTTAACTCTACTTCCAGGCGTATCCCTTTGAATGTTCTGTTGTCTTATTCTGCGGGGAATTCCCTACTGGGAATATGACTTTCCATGATCCCAGCTGATCGCAGGGTCTAGGACTCAAAGCCAAAGCGCTGTCTGAGCTGCTGCTCTTTCATCAGAAGTGAGCGTCACCTAGCTAACGGATACTGTTACTGTTACTGTTTACGCTGCTTAATCAATTACCCAAGATCCTCCTCTGCAGCTCCCAGGGGTCAGTTCAAACACATCCCATGGTTACTACCTGCTCGTCTTGCACCCATCCATCTCTCTCTCATACACACACTCTCTCTCTCTCTCTCTCTCTTTTCTCTCTCTCTCTCTCTCTCTCTCTCTCTCTCTCTCACACTCTTTTCCTCTCTCTCTCACACACACTCTCTCTCTCTCTCTCTCTCTCTCTCTGTCTCTCTCTCTCTCTCTCTCTCTCTCTCTCTCTGTTGATGATGCAGCAGGCCGGTCATGCAGGCAGTGTGTTGGTGTTTATTGTCCCTCCTGGCGCCCCGTAGCTGTCCCCCTCTCTGGGGGATTTACATTCACCTCAGCTCCCCTCTCCCTTTCATCCTGCTTCTCCGCACACACACACACACACACACACACACACACACACACACACACACACACACACACACACACACACACACACACTGCTTTTCATCCTGCTTCTCCACGCTCACATCTCTGCCGCAGCTGGGAGAGAGAGAGAGAGCCTGCCTCTTAATGAGCATCGGAAGGAAACTAAGCACCCCCTCACACACACACACACACACACACACACACACACACACACACACACACAGGTAGACACACATACACACAAACTCACTACATATGACATGTGCATGCATGCATGCTTTTTCTAGCCTGGGCCCGTCTACTGATTTTGCACAAATACTATCTCCCTCTCACACACACACACACACACACACACACACACACACACACTGGTGCCCCAGTGCCAGCATCATGTCTGCAGTTGTTTTGAATATTAAATACTTAATGTGTTAAATCTGCCTGAGGATGGGTGAAAAAGAAGACAGAGAGAGAGAGAGAGAGAGAGAGAGAGAGAGAGAGAGAGAGAGAAAGAGAGAGATAGAGAGAGGTGAAAAGAGAGAGAGAGAGAGAGAGAGAGAGAGGTGAAAAGAGAGGGGGAACAAACAAGTGTCATCTCATGGAGGAGGAGGTGGGGGAGGAAGAGGAGGAGGAGGAGGAGGAGGAGGTGTGTGTGTGTGGGGGGGGAGGGCAGTGGTGTTGTTTGTTGTTTTGAATCAGTAGGCAAATAACCCCCATCTCCTCGCTCTGTAAGCGGCTTCTCTGGGGGTGCTGGTGCCGGAGGTGCTGGGGTGTGTGTGTGTGTGTGTGTGTGTGTGTGTGTCGTCAGCTCAACTTATCCTGTGCTTTTCTTGTAGCCTACATCTTGACTTTTTCTCGTCAATGTCATCTTGAGTTTCCAAGAGGGGTGTGTGTGTGTGTGTGTGTGTGTGTGTGTGTGTGTGTGTGTGTGTGTTTCGGCAGTCAAGTGTGTGTGGGCTGTTCTTAATGTGCAGTGTGTCCTGAATTCAGATCGGATGACCACCGTTCTCCTCTCTTCTTCCCTTCCTCCTTTCTTCTCTACCTCTTTTTTCTGTCTCTCACTCTTTTACATTCCATCCCATCTTCCCTTAACCTTTTCTGCTCTCCTTCCCTCTCTCTCTCTCTCTCTCTCTCTCTCTCCCTCTCTCTCCCTCACTTCAGTCTCATACTACAAGCGCATAAGGCTCTGATTTTAAACACAGCCCCACACACACACACACACACACACACACATTCCAGGCCAGAGACAACATGAGCCAGTGTTGGCTACCCTTCTGGCAGTAAATAGAGACAGGTGTGAACATCACTAACCTCTAAGGGATGCAGCGGCTGCCATCGGAGCTGAACCGGAGCAGGACTAAAGCAGCCCAAGGAGCTTTAACTTTGTATAACTAGCTGCTTTGTATAACTAGTTTAACTTTGTATAGCTAGTTTAGCTTTGTATAACTAGTTAAACTTTGTACAACTGGCTTAGCTTTGTAGAAATAGTTTAGCTTTGTAGAACTAGCTTAGCTTTGTAGAACTACTTTAGCTTTGTATAACTACCTTAGCTTTGTATAACTAGCTTAGCTTTGTAGAACTAGCTGAGCTTTGTAGAACTAGCTGAGCTTTGTATAACTAGCTTAGCTTTGTAGAACTAGCTGAGCTTTGTATAACTAGCTTAGCTTTGTAGAACCTGTTTAGCTTTGTATAACTAGCTTAGTTGTACAACTAGTCTAGCGTTGTAATAACTAGCTTAGCTTTGTAGAACTAGCCTAGCTTTGTAGAATTAGTTTAGCTTTGTAAACTAGTTTGTTGTTGGAAACATTCTCGACTTCGAGAAACAGTCATCACCACACATCACCTCCCTGTGCCTTCTGTGTGGTGTGTGTGTGTGTGTGTGTGTGTGTGTGTTTGAACATACATGTCTTTGTGAGTGTGTGTGTGTTCCACCAGCTTGTTTTTGTTCTGTGAGTCTCCATGTGTCAGAGAGTGGGAGTTAGTAGCCCGTGTCTGTCGATGTGCAGTGCCAATGAATCCCTGTCGTGCTTGTGCTCTCTGTGGACAGGGCACAGCCAGCAGCCAACAGCCAATCAGGCCCAGTGAAGGGCGTAATTAGAAGACGTGCTGGGCCAATGGGACGCCTCCTGGGACCCATTGATTGGACGGACGTGCGTCTCGCTCTCTTAAATGTCACACGCCTATTAGATGCTAATGAGTGACTAGCAAGTACCCATGGTGCAGTGGTGCTGGGTACAATTTGTGTGTAGAGCCTGTGGACTTGCTCCTGAAAGCACCAAATTCAGTCTTTGTATTTATCTGAAGACATATCTTGCATACTGAGTCTAACAGATCTGGAGAAAAAAAGGTCTTAGAACTTCTTCAAATTTGAAGTATTCTGAAACAGAATTTAACTGATTGAACTGTTGGCAATATAACAAACTAACTCCTTACATCTCTATAGCACTTTTCAAGACACCCAAAGCGCTTATTATTAATATGTAACCAAGATCAAAGCTCATCTCACCCAGTCCAGCCTGGAGGTCAAAGTTCACAGAGACCTCTGATTTGGTGTAGAGCCCACTAGCCTTTCCACTGAAAAGCCCAGCTAGCCAGTCAGCTAACTAGCTGTCTAACTAGCACAGCTAGGCTAACCAGCAGTCTGTTGGGGGAGTAGGCAGAGAGATGCTACATGGACAGCTAGGCTAACTAGCAGTCTGTTAGGGAGTAGGCAGAGATGCTACATGGACAGCTAGGCTAACTAGCAGTCTGTTGGGGATTAGGCAGAAAGATGCTACATGCACAGCTTGACTAGCTGCTATATGTTACCAATGCACAACCTGGCTTTGGACCGATCAGAGTTGGGCAGCCATGTTAAACCACCAGTGTTTTAGCAAGCTCTGGACACTAAGGGCTGATCTGGAAATTGTTTGGCCTTGGCTGTGCACTTCTTGCTCAAACCTCCCAGCACTTGTGTTCTGAATGTGTGTGTGTGTGTGTGTGTGACGTCTGTGGGTGAGAATTACATAAGGTTTTATATGCTGTTGCCATGTGTGCGAATTGTATCTTTGACAGAAAGCACAATCAGATCTTCCCTCACCTCAACAAGCTTTCGAGGACACACACACACACACACATACATTCGCAAACACATTTATGTTCACACACACACATGCACTGCCAGGGTACAGACCTACCACTGTGTATCTGTATTTACCAGAGCAAAATATGTAATAGGGATCTGGCAGAGAGAGAGAGAGAGAGAGAGAGAGAGAGAGAGAGAGGCTGTGTCCTGATCAGGCCGCATAGAGGGAGAGGTAAGGAGAGAAGGGGGGGAGAAAGAAAGAGGAGAGAGAGAGAGAGAGAGAGAGAGAGGCTGTGTCCAGGCCACACAGCGGGAGAGAGAGAGAGGGTGTGCGGTGACCACTGGCAGTAGGCCCAGCTGAAGTCATAGGTCACTGAAAGCCAAACCGAGCTGGCCTTCTACATGGGACACTCTGTCGAGCAAACACACACACACACACACACACACACACACACACACACACACACACGCTCACACCACTTACACCACCACGTACATTGAACTGGTCATATCCCTGGGACCCAGTGTTGGACACACACACACACACACACACACACACACACACACACACAGAATGGAGCTTCGTGCCAGCGTCCGACAGCAGCTGGGAATGTTTTGCCCGGTGGCGGGAGGGGAACTTCTGACCCCTTTCAGCAACTCCATTCTCTGTGTGTGTGTGTGTGTGTGTGTGTGTGTGTGTGTGTGTGTGTGTGTGTGTCCAGTCCAGGGCACCATGACAGCCAGGCTGAGTGCTGGTGTAGCACGGCCAACGTTTAAATATTTGCCCCTTGTGTGAGCTGAATATAAATGTGCTCATGACTGTGTGTGTGTGTGTGTGTGTGTGTGTGTGTGTGTGTGTGTGTGTGTGTGTGTGTGTTGTGTGTGTGTGTGCCCTCACTCAACACAGTATCCCACAGTATCTCTCTCTTTCTCTGTGTCTGTGTGTGTGTGTGTGTGTGTGTGTGTGTGTGTGTGTGTGTTTGATGTGTGTGTTTTTGTGTGTGTGTGTGTGTACTTTCAAAGCACTGCTTTGCTTCTGAGCCATGGATCTCTGGGAAATGCCAGCTGGTCTACTGAATCTCCCTGCGTCTTTTTTCATCTTCCACTCAACTCATCTGTGTGTGTGTGTGTGTGTGTGTGTGTGTGTGTGTGTGTGTGTGTGTGTGTGTGTGTTCATCCTCCACTCCACTCATCTGTTGTCCAGTTGCTCCTTGACTGGAATCTAACTTTTTGCCTTATGCGCTCTGACCTTCCTGTTTTTCTTATCCCTAGCCAGCATTCTCTTCTCCAGCACACACACACACACACTCCCGCTCGCTCACTCACTCACTCACTCACTCACTCACTCACACACACACACACACACACACACACACACACACACACACACACACACTCCCGCTCGCTCACTCACTCACTCACTCACTCACTCACTCACTCACTCACTCACACACACACACACACACACACACACACACACACACACACACACACACACTCCCCGCTCGCTCACTCACTCACTCACTCACTCACACACACACACACACACACACACACACACACACACACACACACACACACACACACACACACACACAGCCAGCACTCTTACTCTTACGGTGAGTCCTGGGGTCTGTATTTTCCCTGTGCTGAACCTCCTACTACTAGATGAAAGTGATTGAGTGCTTAATGACTGATAGACACACACACACACACACACACACACACACACACACACACACACACACACACATTTCTCTGGAACCTGTCATTTGAGTCTCATTTTCCTAAGCATAGCTGTGGGGTGTGTGTGTTTTTTTTTTTGTGAAGTTGTTCACTGTTGTTGCCGACCTGAGTGCACCTGTAATGTTGCCACCCACAGGTGTGGTGTTCAGGTGAGGCTCCAACCAGGCGCCGGCTCTGCTCCCTCTCACCTCTCTCTCATCACCTTGCAACAGTTTGGCACTTGTGGTTTTATTTGTGCAAGTCTGTAGGGACTTTTTTGTGGCATTTGCTTGCTTTTACAGGTTACATTTACTCAACGACACCACACTGAAACTGTTTGTCTGCATTTGGGTTTGCGTACTAAATAACACAAACATCTCCGCCAGGAGCCGATCTCTAATGCAGTTTATCCTATAAGCCTGTAAGCCTATTTTGGATATAAATCTGATAAATCTAATCATTGCAGGCCTGATAGTATTCAGGCGCCGTGCCTGATTTCAGGTGTACCAATATGACTGGGGGGGTATAAAAATGCTTGCCTTGAGATATAAAGAGGTGGGTTAAACATTAGACTCCTACATGGAGTTGTCCTCAGCCAGAATAAATAATCCTCAACCGCATACGATAGCTATGTGGGAGGACTTACTGTAATTTCTAACCTGAAAGACATGCTTGTGTGTTAGATGGTTCTTGACCATCTTGGTGACATGACAGGTGTGGGAGAGGAGTGGTGGGGGTGGGGGGGGTATTGCATGTACAGAGATAAATGACATGGTATGTGATGTAAGTTACTGTGTTTTTGACAATAAAACAATTAGTGAGAATGAGTGGTGGGGTTAAAGTAGGACTAAACTTTTTTTTTTTTCCCCAAGTAGGTTTTTTTTTATTGGAGACTTGTTTCACAGATTACAATCAACAAGGTCACATTGGTTTTCTCCAGTTTTTAACTTATATCTCAAGGACTATATATTTTAAAATTGAAACATTTTCTTCACATTGTACCCTAAGTATAAGTGATGATTGATAAATGACATGTTCTGAGTTAAATGTGCATCCTTGCATGGCCATTACTGCCTACTAGCTGAGGATATGGAAATTGCTCATAACCAAGTAGGGTTCTAAAAGGGCAACGTATATATATATAACATCCCCCACCCATGCACACCTGTCCGTGATGGAGGAAAAAATCAGGCTC